>APFE031291466.1:49214-152226 GCA_000404065.3 Pinus taeda
AGTAACGACAACTGATGGAGTAACGACAGTTGCGGAGTAACGACAGTTGCGGAGTAACGACAGTTGCGGAGTAACGACACTGGCGGAGTAACGACAATTGCAGAGTAACGACACCGATGGAGTAATGGCAGTTGCGAAGTAAAGACAATTGCGGCGTAACGGCACCAGCGGAGTAACAAAAGTTGCGGTGTGACGACACCGGCAGAGTAACAACAGTTGCGAAGTAACGACAATTGTGGAGTAATGACAGTTGCATAGTAACGATAGTTTCAGAGTAATGGCACCGATGGAGTAACGGTAGTTGCAGAGTAACGACATCGCAGAGTAATGGTAGTTTCAGAGTAAGGGCACTGGCAAAGTAACAACAATTACGGAGTAACGAAAGTTACGAAGTAACGACATCGATGGAGTAACGACAATTGTAGAGTAACAACATCCAACACTTAGAAAATTTTCGGGAGTAACGGCGGTGGAAGAGTAACAACACCCAATGGATCTGAGGAAACCATACACTGATAAGACTCAGGAACAAATGGAGAAACATCATGAAACCCCGAGAACTTCCTTCATTTATTTTGAGAAAACAACATCATAAAACAAATCAGAAAAAAAACAAAGTTTTTATTGAAAAATAGTAAATAAATAGTTCAAGTTGCAACGATTATGATTTTAATTACAACAATGTTGTTCCTAAGAGAATATCAATCTGTTTTAAGAAACAAAAATCTATCAATCTATCAACGGTAAATGGATGGAAAAATGTTTTGGCGGAAATGACTTTGATCTTCAAATAAAAATCAATTCTCCATTTCTCCTGTTATGAATCCATTAGGTAATGAAAAAGTCTTCATGTTGTTGGTGTGAAATAACATGAATAATTTGTAACAAACTCTTATGATCAATTTCCATGGCACCTCGAAAGAATCAAAATTATATGATATTATATTTCTTACTAGATGCTTGGATGAAAATCTGTTATTTCATTATCATTGCCTTCAATAATCACTTGTTCAAAAACAAATTGACCTCCTTTATTCTCCTCGGACTTGCAAAAAATGAGTGTCTACCTATAATAAAACATGTAATAATGGAAGAAGAGAGGTGATTGGGCTCTCTAAATCTAATAAATATGAAAAAATTAACAAGTAGTTACTCTGAAAAACAAATCCATGGAAAAAAAATAACAAAGTAGAGTTAATTTATTACCTGCGGGACAGCGGTGGCCAACCATACTAACCAAGAGTATTTTAATCATAACTTCTTTGTTTTTCGTCCAATTTGTGTGATTCCAAATCCAAATGAAATTGAATTAATAGGGATATCTCCAATTGAAACAGGTTTTAAAAATTCCATAATATGACATGTCAAATTTATATAGAACAACTTGCGTAACAGAGTCATTTTCGATTTCCCAACTTAGACCAATAGTTGATATTTTAAGCATAACGTTTTCGTTTGACGATGGATTGAACTGATTCAAATTGGAGATTAAATTAGATTCATGTAATATATCCAATAGAAATAGCTTTTAAAATCATGAAGAATTTATGGGTCAAATGTGTGAAGGAACAGTCGGAAAAACAAAGTTTTAAAGGTGATGATTTACGATAGACAGTCAATATTTTGGTCATAACTTTCTCATACGATATCAAATGTGATTCAAATTGCATCGTAAACTAGATTAATAGGGTGATATTGTGTAGGGCATGTAGGATTTTGATGATGTAGTTGATTGGGATGTGTGGATGATTTTGATATGAAAGCAAGGTGTTCTTGAAAGGATGGAAAATAATATGGATGATATTTTTGTGCTACAAGATGAGGGAGAGTAGTCATGTAATCATAGGATGAATCATTCCAAACTTGTGGAAAATATTGATGGGGGTTATATTGAGATTGGCATGGCTTCCCTAGCACATGAGTATTCCCTAATAGATTATGTAGGTAAGACAATGGAGAGGAAGTGTTTTGAAACATACATGTAGGCCAAGGATTCAATTTTTGTGAAATTGTTGCAGCTTCTCCATCTCTTGGAAATGTTGTTTTCAGCCCAGGTAAGAAAGAGAAACTATCCATGGGATGCTCCTTTTGGCATTGAGGAAAAATCCCTTCTTCAAATTCTGATTGACTTTTCTTAACCTACAAAACATGGAATTGTGAATTTAGAGAGCTAATAAAATAAACTTTAAAATGTTCAAATAAATCACTAATTTCATCTCTTATATCTCCTGTTCTTCTAGCAGATTTGGAAAGGGAAGAAGAAAATTCTCTAGAATTTTCACTAGCCTTGGATATTCCTCTTGAATACCTTATGCATAAATCACAAACATCATCATATGATAGCTGAAAAACATCACATTTTCCTATCAGATTTAAAATTTCTAAAATTTCATCTTTGATCCCTTTAAGAATGCATGTTTTTAAGATCTCTTTTTACAAATGCTTATGCTTTGATTTTTGAAGGTTGTATTTAAATCACTCCAAATAGTCCTCCGAGATTTCATCTTCCCCTTGTATCATACTGAAAATATCTTCATTGGCTTTGCAATAGTCTTGGTACTTCTCCAAGAATACATTCTTCATGTCCTCCCATGTTTTGATGCAGTTCCCACCAAGGCTCATGAACCATCAGAGAGCTGCTCCTTTTATAGTAAGAGGAAACACTTTCAACCTTTGATCATTAGTACAATAATCATATCCTCTACAAAGTACTTCAAACTCAAATAAGAATGTATCTGGGTCCTCATTATCCAAACCATGAAAATTTGGTAGAGAAGATGGAGGAATTATGTGCATTTGTGTCACTTCTTCTAGACCTCTGATATGGAATTGAAAATTAACAATGTGATCCATTTCTTACCATAATATAAGATGTTCTTCATGTGTTGCTTTGAGGTTCCTCCTTCAGATATTCCTGTCAATTTGTTAGTGGAATGAGTGTTGCTTACATCACCATTTTGAGTGAAATGATAAGATTTCTTCAAATTTCTACATGTTTCTTCCTAGTTATTAAGAATAAAAAAATTGAAATGAAATCTAAAGCTCAAGACCTGGAGCAGGGTGTCAAAAGATCCTTCCCTCCCCAGGACAAGAAACAAAACAAGAAAATAATGCACTCAAGGAAATATAAAGCTCGTGACCTGGAGCAAGGCGTCAAAGGACCATTCCCTCGCCAAGACGAGAGATTAGTTTTTCCAAAATCAAAACAAACAAAAATGCAGGAAACAATTCAAGCTCAAGACCTGGAGCAAGGTGCGAGAACTCTTTCCCTCCCTAGGACAAGATAGAAGATCCTATAAAAACAAGCAAAAATGCACGAAAAATAGCTACGCTTAGGACCTGGAGCAAGGTGTCAAAGGACGATTCCCTCCCTAAGATGAGAGATTGACCCTCTGGTCGATATAGATCGTGTCTTGCACCTTGTTAGCCTTCCCTGGCAATGACTCCAAAATGTTGGTATCTGAGTATGAACAAATTACTCAATCCCGTTTCCTACATTAATACTGTTATCACCTAGAACTGCAGTGATATGTACATAATGTTGTCCATAAAATTTTTTGTTGTCCAAAAACAGGTGTCTAATGGTTATTGCCCTATGTTTGTTACTTAGGGATCGTGTTTTATAAAGGTATTCATATGAATCATTTTCAAAAGCCGTTAGTCATCCTCCATCATGATTGTATAAGATATGTCTTGTCTTATACACGTCACTAGTCCTTTTCGCATTTCTGCAGTGCAATCTTATTGGTTGATTTTGCAGCGCAATGATGTTTTAGTTCTTTCACAGCGTGTCAGTAACCAGCCATTTCGTAGCGCATATTGTTAACTTATAACTGTCTGCGCTACGAAATCGCGGATTCGGGGATTTAAGCAGCACTGATTCTTAGAATGTCATGTCTGGGGGATGAGTCAGTATGTCTGTCTGTTTATTGTCAGAATGGCGTCCTTTTCAAGAAAGTATAAGCCATCATTTCACCAATAGGTTCATAACCACGCACATAAAATCATTCAAATGGTCTGTAATGCTGGTAGTGTCATGATGTTTGTTAATGTTGCATGAATTGGTCCGTTTGCATGATAAGATTGTTAAGTTGCGGAGGGGCCCGAGTTCATTCTTTAAAGAAACTGATTGCAAGCGAGCCTGCGTTCCAAAGTTTGAATTTGCTTTTGGAGTTGAAGCTGGTAGTGTTTCTCTGCGCAAAGGATTTCAAAACGAAATGGAGAAGAAGGGGCATCGGTCTGGAAGATGTCAAAGAACAGAACATGTGGGATTGGATCTCGCATTGAGAGATGAAGGTGTGAGACAAGCCTTTCAGGATGCTGGTTGCTGGTCTTTTTGTGAAAAGCTACAAGGGGGCTGCTGAGGTAACAAGCATTTGCCTTAAATTTTACTGGTTTAAGTTAAAGTAGCTATGCTAGATTTCCATATTTCAGAGGTTATTGCCAGGGTGATGATTTCCGAGAGGAGGGCAGGAGTGGTTTAAAATTCAAATTTGATATTAACCCCTGCAAGAGTTCCTGAAGGGCCTTATGTAATGAAGATTCACAAAGGCCGTGCCAGACATTATGTTAAAGAACACTTTGCACTTCTCCTTAACATGTATTCAAAATATTAACCTGTGAAGGGAGATATAAAGGTTACTCCATCATTTTAGCTGCTGTGCACTTTACAGGGAAAAGAATTTATATAATTCATTCTACTTGTTTCGTAGCCTTTGCAAGATGTGCTATAGATTAATTGAGGAAAGATACTGTGAGACATCCTATTTCACTGGCTTAGTAAACTGTTGTGCTGATTACTTCAGAAGATTGGTCGAGATTGGGATTCTTTTATTTTTATGACTGGTTTTCAAAGTAAGACAGGCCTCACCCCACTGCCTGTTAGAGAAAGAGAAAGGCCAACTGAGGAACCTACTCTTGCTGAACTAAAAAAGGAGATAAAAGGCAAGAAGAAAACCAAGACCCAATTGAAGGAGTCAATGAAGCCTTTAGTTATTAAAGAGACACCTCAATTATCAGCAAAAGAAAATATCAAGCATAAGAAAAATGCACCAGGTTCAAGTGGAGTTGAACAGGAATCAAGAGTAAAAACCAGAGGTCAGTTAAGCAAAGAGAAGGGCAAATCAATAGCCGTTGAAGAAAGTCCAATATCAAAATCTAGTTTAAATGATTTGCTTGAGGCTATTGATTTTGAGCAAGCTAAATCAGTGCATAGTGAGTCAAGGCATATTGACCTTACTCAATCATCACCAGAGAGCACTAAGAAATCAAAGGCCTCGAAGAGGTTAAGGTTTGATGAACCTGGTAAAGAATTTGTGTTCAAACCACGAAGGCCAATCACCAGGAAGCAGATCAAAGAAGCTGAGCAAGTGCACGGAGAAGAGGTAGCGGTAAAGGTGCTTAAAACAGAAGTAATTGAACAACTGCCTAAAACAGAGGAGGAAGAGAAAATGAAGAAAAAGCCCTTTACAAGAAGACAAGCAAGAGAAATGGAAAAGCAGCAGCCCAAAACAGAAGAAGCAAAAGAAATCAGGAAGAAAGGTTTAAATAAAAAGATCCCCATTCCTCAAAAAGCAAAGGCTACATCTTCAAAGGACCAGTGGGAGGCAACCGAAAAGGAAATGGTTAAAATGGAGAGGGCTGTAGCTGAAATCGCAGTCATGGAAAAGGAGGTTGCAAAACTAAAAGCACAGCTAAACAAATTAGCTGCCAAATGAAATTGCAGATTTTAAAGTCAGGTGCTGCTCCAAAGTTTTGCTTTATTTTACTTAAATTCATTGTTTTTAAGGCATGTAAGCACGGCATATAAAATCAAGGTAAATTAGGGGTTTTGAAACCAGTGGAAAAACTGTTACAGTCACAGAGAATATTGATAAATTCATTAAAGACTGTGTTTTTGAAGAAACAGTAGTTTCGTAGCGTGCTACGAAACTGCTATAGGTGCTGTTTTTTTTTAAGAAAACAAACAGTTTTATGATGAGGTCAGCAGATTTTGAAGAAAAGGCCTAATGAACATCAAGGAGACCACATAAGACTATCAGGGCCATTCAAATAACGACAAGTGTCCATCCTTCATAAAGGTAAAATATTTTGTCTTAAGCCATAACTTTAATAAAGGTACTTTATTACCAGTGGTTAGGGTTTGGCTGAAGATGCATATGAGGATGTGGGCTTGTACACTTGTTCAATCAACAAGGCTTCCAGATATCTGGAAAGATGGTGATGCTCATCGATTTTGAAGTATTAAAGAGCTGGGAACACAATGCTTAATCTTCGAAGGATGATGGGAAACAAGGACCGAGAAAACAGGGGTTTACTATTATGATCAATGAACCATTAGCACATTCAGCATCCAAGGCTAATCTGGTTTCATACATCCTTATCTCAGCAATCACGGCCAGAACTAAAGGAGACAGTTGTCGAAGATCTAGAAAGGAATCATGATACGAGGAGAATAAAATTAGAATTTAAGTTTGATTAGGACTCTTTTGTAATTACAGTTCAATGCTTAGTAGATTTAATGAGTCTGTTAAGATAGATAAGGGTAGTTAATACCAGTCATCGAGCTCCCCTCATGCTGGAGGAGGAAGCTCAAAGTAGTTAAGAATGTTTTCCTATATATAGAGGAAACTCTGATGTAATGAGGGTTGGATTTTTATGCAAAACAGAGTTTGTATTGGCCTGTATAAAAGACTTTTTACAGTAATATAAAGACTACTTTTTCTTCTCAAGATTCATACTTTGTTCAAACGCTCAAGATGTATGTGGTTTTGTTTTTTCCTTCATATTTTACAGCTCTATAGATATGCAATCACTCTGAATTCACTTAGTGCTCAGACTTCCTGTGCATATTTATGAGTTGGGGTTCTTTGAAAAATGTTTTTTACAGCTCTATAGGTATACAATCACTCTGAATTCACCTAGTGCTCAGACTTCCTGTGTATACTTATGATTTGAGGTTCTTTGAGAAATGTTTTGAGTGTTTAAACATTACATGCCTTGACTTCCATGAATGAGTAGTTGATAGTTTATTGAAAAGATGTTTGACTCCATGAGCCCAATGGAAGAAATGTTATGTTTTCTGTCCAACCAGCATGTTTACTAAATTTTCATTTCAAGAGTTAGCCCTCTTTGTGCTTAAAGATAAATCAATAGTTTATTTTGAGAGAGCCCTCTCAGGTTAGGGAGGCTAATCCTTAGCTAAAAGTCTGGTCTGAAATAGTTACATAGGGTCTTACTGATTAGCAACCATCAGTACTGATTTTGTGATAACAGGTTCTATAACAACCCTAGTTAAAAATCCATGTAATAAAGTTAATAAAGGAAAAATAAGACCAAGGTCATGGGACACGTATTCCAAGCATAATGTTGGGAAAAACATCCTAGGGGTTGTTCATTCGGTTTTTTATGGCTAAGGGAATTGGTAAATGAATTAACAAAGGCTTTGAAAAGGAAATGAGGCATTAATTGGAATCTTATGTATGAAAATAAAGGAAATTAGGAGAAAAGGAAGGTGAAAGGTCACAGGTTGCATGTGAGGAGGGAATTGAAGGAAAGTAGAGGAAAATGAAAAAAATGAAGAAAATAGAGGCCTCAATGATAAAAACGGTTTTGAGGATCAGTTCACAAACTTTTGTTAATTGATTTTTGAATCCCTCTCTTTATTCTCTCTCTCTCACATATTCCTCCACACGTAGAACATTCTTGGAGCAAGGCTAGCATTGGAGAAAGGAAGGCAAAGGAAGGAAAAAAAAGCAAAAGGAAAGCAATGATCAAGCAAGGAAGGGTTCAATCAAGTGCCTACAGTGGAATTACTTGGAGGTATAGAGTTTCATGTAGGATTTACTTGCTATTTTTCGCATGCATGGTACATGCATGTGTGTATTTGGTTCTCTTGTTATTAATGGCATGGGTTTTTCCAAGTGCAATAGTGTTTCAACTTTGTCTTTCCATTTCCATATATTCGTGGTGTGATGGGGTTATTTCATTTGGTTTAGATTTGGATTTCCGGATGCTTTTGGAACCAGGTGAGGTGGTCTCAGTGAAATTCCCAAGGGCCTAAAAATTCCTTTACCAGTAATGGCGGGATACATGGTAAAGCCTGAGGGTGGAGATAGGAAAGTTCCTCAAGGTATTGGTGAATAAATCCAGAGGCATCCATGCTTTTTAGGGCCTAGAGATCCTTTGACCGATTTTGGTAGTATTGTAATAAAGCCTAGTAGTGTATGTTTATTGTTTGTCTTAGGAATCCCTTGACTGGTAATGGCAGGATATACGGTAAAGCCTAGTTTTATAGATTAGGGTTTCGAGACTAGAAATCACTTGAATGATAATGGTGAGATATGTGGTTAAGCGTGAGGAAGCCCTAGCTGTTTTTTTTGCGAGTCCCACATTCATGCTTGGAATATGGGATGATGGTGATTAACTAAAAGAAATGTTGGGTTCATCCTAATCTATGGTTAGGTAGTACGTGGAATTCCTTGAATTGGTTGGCTTTGAATATGTTAATAAGAGATATTTTCCCATTGTATTTCATGAGTATTTATACTTGTTATTATGTGGCTTTGATGGTTGTTCTGAAATGTTATTATTATGGTTATAAGCATGGTTTTATGACATACTTTAGTTATGGATCTCATCATGTTTCGATTAGTAAATGGATGGTTAATGAATGTATGACCTAATAAATGATAATGCAACTATTGTGAGAGGGCATCAAACCTTGTTGACAATTCCTAGATAAGTATGAGACTCCTATATTCAAATATGTAATTATGAAGTGTAGATTACATATTCATGATGTGTTTGAAGAAATGTTTATCATTGTTGGGATGGGTCAGGTTAAGTCCTTATCCAAGTCTTGAATTAGAGGCATTGTCTCTGTCTTATTCATCATTTCTAATAGTTTCAATATGTTCTAGGAAGAGGTATGGATCCTAGCTCTGAAAAAGTGGCTCAGATCTCAGGGTCTCTCGCACAAAACTGAGTGAATTATTCTATAATCAATAGGATGCAGGCTGTTATGATACCAACTCACAAAAAGATAGAAAAGATAGATCAACGCCTTAGAAATAAGCCTCTTCGAGGGGGCAACCTCCTTTACATTACATAAATGAACAATTCTTGGATGATACAAATGACAAGACCCCCTTTCTATATATAGGAGTCTAAGGGGTCATAATATAATTAGAGCCGACATAACAGTAATAATCTAAGGGAACACTAATAACAATAGTGGGCTTCTATGGGGCACAATAATAACAATATGGGGACTACATGGGCACAAAAATATAATAAGGGGGTTGTACTAATAACAATAAGGGGTTACACTAGTAGTATAAGGACCTAACTTGCCCCTCTCCTTTACAAAGTGTCCTCAACGCTTGAGTAGTTCTTGATGCTTTTGTATAAAATTCTTGTCCTCCCATGTGGAATCTTCAGCAAGTAGGTTCTTCCACTTGATGAGATATACTCTAAAATTGATCGATTTCATAGCTGTCGGGTTCTTGTTTCTGTGACTGCTCCAGGTTCCAATATGATTTTTCCTTCCTCGTCAAGTTCTGGCAATATTGTTTGAACTGGGATCTTCTACAACTTTGAATGAGTGGTGAAACTTCTTCATCCTTCTTCCATTCATCCCTTACTTTGTTTATCCAATTTGGTTGGAAAATAGAAATAACAGAAAACAATGCTTCCACATCCTCATCCCTTCTTGGGAGTGCATCGGTAACAACATTTAACTTCCCATTTTTGTAGATGATTTCAAAATCATAACCCAACATATTTGTGATCCATTTTTTCTTTTCTTCTAAAGATAATCTTTGTTCTAAAAAGTGTTTCAGACTATCATGATCCAGTTTTATCTGGAAGTGTCTTCCCATTAGGTAAGGTCGCCATTTCTTAAGTGCATGTAGTCTTTCCAACGTTTCCTTCTCATCAATATCTTGCTTGAGATGTAGCCGTAAAAATACCGAATCGCCTACATAAAACTTCTTTCACTGCGATGTTGATTTGCCTCTTGTTTCATTCGATTCTGCACCAAAGTGGCATTATACTTTAAAAGTTGGAGAACTTGTTGTTGATGCTTGATTTAATCTTTCACTACTTGAACCTTTTTCTTCTTGCTATGTCCTTCTATCTTGAGAGTTTGAGTGGTAATTTCTTCCAATGCATTACAAGATATGGTCGGATTCATTTCTTGATGCTCGATGTGATCTTTCATTTCTTGAAATTTTTTCTTCTTGATATGTCCTTCTATCTTGATAGTTTGAGGAGTGGTAATTCCGGCCAATGCATTATAGGATATGCTAGGATTCATTTCTTCTTTCTCGATGTGATCTTTCACTTCTTGAACCTTTTTATTCCTGATATGTCCTTCTATCTTGAGAGTTTGAGGAGTGGTAATTATTTCTAATTCTTTACAAGATATGATTGGATCCATTTCTTCTTCCTCTGGGGTTGGTTCTTGGTTTATATCCTTTTCTTTTGATGTTTCTTGATCCTTTTCTTCCTCCTCTTCCTAATCTATGTAAAATAATTTCTTCTCAACACACTTATGACCTTTAGTTTATTTTCTATCACAATTGTAACAAAGCCCTTTTTCTCCTTTTTCTTCAAATTGTTGCGGTGTAAAACTTGTAGATCATGGAAGGCTAAGAGAGAAAACACTTCCATAATTATAGTCATGAGTGGTGGGATTCCTTGTTTCCATAATTTCGCTTTCAATTTTTCTTGCCAACCTGAATGCCTTCTCTAATGAATAAGGTTCCCAAAGACGAACCTCATGTTGAATGTTATCCTTTAAAGTCCCTATGAAGACCTCAATCCTTTTCTTCTCTGGAATAACATTTACCCTTATATTCAATTTTTTGAAATCCTCAATGTGCTCTGCCATTGAACTCTTTTGTTTGAGATTTATCAATTGGCTAAACAAGGTGTTACTCTTTGTATCCTCATAATGTGCTATCATTTCTTCCATGAAAATTGACCAAGTGACAAGTGATCTACGAGAACATAACCCTTTATACCATAAAAATTGATCCGATTCTAAATATGAAGATGCAATACATACCTTTTGTTACAGTTGCACCTCATGTAGATCAAAATATTGCTTCATATGTAGTATCCAATTTATCGGATCCTTGCCATCAAACTTCCTCATATTGCCTTTTCTTGATTTTAGGAGATCGATCTTGAAACGAATGTAACTCTGTAATTTCAGATCTCCAAGTTCTAAAATTTCCTCTTGTAGTAGCCCTTTGAGTCCTCTTTCTAACCTTGAAAGTTTGATCAATATTGGATTATGTAAGGAAGCGTTATGTCAAATCTCCCATGATGACCCGATTATAGACTGGTTCAGTAGATCAAACTTTTACGAAGTGTCTCGTGTCACTGTTTCAACCTTAGGGCCTAAAATCGATACACATAAAACCAAAGTCCGTCCTATTTCTGAAACTTATTACGAAATTTCAATTTTATGCTAAAAGAGAAAATTATGATGATTTTCCCAAGGTCACCCATTTAGTATGTAGTTCGGGAGCCTGCAGAAACCCTAAATGTCTCAGATTATATCTTTGAAAATATAGCGAGACAAGATATGAAATTTAGACCTGAGGTTCAGCAAGATTTCTTCTCAAATGGGTTTTTTTTTTAAGCTTATGAAACGTCACATAAAAAAGTGATAGCGAAAATTCCACAATGACCTGTTTGGAGCAGTGAAGCCCTAGAATCCAAAGCTCTGATACCAAATGTTATGAAACTGGCTCACAAAAAGATAGAAAATATAGTTCAACACCTTAGAAATAAGCCTCTTTGAGGGGGCAACCTCCTTTACATTACACAAGTGAAAAATTCTTGGACGATACAAATGACAAGACCTCCTTTCTATATATAGGAGTCTAAGGGGTCATAATATAATCAAAGCCGACAAAACAATAATAATCTAAGGGCACACTAATAACAATAGTGGGCTTCTATGGGGCACAATAATAACAATATGGGGACCACATGGGCACAACAATGTAATAAGGGGGTTGTACTAATAACAATAAGGGGTTATGCTAGTAGTATAGGGCCCTAGTTGTTTTTTTTGTGAGTCCCACATTCATGCTTGGAATATGGCATGATGGTGATTGACTGAAAGAAATATTGGGTTCATCCCAATCTATGATTAGGTGGTACGTGGAAGTCCCTGAATTAGTTGGCTTTGCATATGTTAATACGAGATATTTTCCCCTTGTATTTCATAAGTATTTATACTTGTTATTATGTGGCTTTGATGGTTGTTCTCTCATGTTATTCTTATGGTTATATGCTTGTTATAAGCATGGTTTTATGACATAATTTAGTTATGGATCTCATCATGTTTCGATTAGTAAATGGATGGTTAATGAATGTATGACCTAATAAACAATAATGCAACTATTTTGAGAGGGCATCCTAACTTCTTGACAATTCCTATGTAAGTATGAGACTCCTATATTCAGATATGTAATTATGAACTATAGATTACATGTTCATGATGTGTTTGATGAAATGTTTATCATTGTTGGATGGGTCAGGTTAAGTCCTTATTCAAGTCTTGAATTAGAGGCATTGTCTCTATCTTATTCAACATTTCTAAGAGTTTCAATATGTTCTAAGAAGAGGTATGGATCCTAGCTTTGAAAAAGTGGCTCAGATCTTAGGGTCACTGGCACAAAACTGAGTGAATTATTCTAGAGTCACTAGGATGTAGGCTTATGGGGGTGACTAAAGGGTCTCAACCACTAGCCTACCTTTTCATGGGAGTGACTGGGAGCCCAGATAAGTGAAAAATCAAGTTAACTCATAAGTTGGGCACCTAGAATGGTAAAAGAGTGGGTTTTTGCTCTCTTTGGGATGGGAGCAACTCAAGGAGCCCATTTTGGGTGGTTGGAAATATCTGTAAAAATTAACAATGACAAAGGAATTGGAAAATGTAGCAATATGTTGGTAAATAACTTGAGGAGTAGGGCCATTTTGGAACACTGGTACCCAATAATGTCCATTGATTTCCATGAGAATTTTATGACCGGTATGATGGTTTTGAGGTAGGGATATGCCTTGGTCGTTAGAGCTTCCAATTCGAGGAACCCTTGCCAAGGGATGGAGCACATGGGAAAGGGGATGCCAAGGAACTTGGATGGTGAGTGACTGCATGGAAGGCGGTGACAGGATTGCCAAAGGGATTGTGTATCAGAGAAGTGAAGATAGGGGATGGATTTGTTTTAGTCAATAGCATTTCCAACTCAAATCAGATTCACATTGGAAGTGTGTCTTGGAACAATGAGTCAGTAATTATTCACTGAGAGGACAAGTGGTGAATGATCATAGCATTGGACATAGGATGCATTTCGACTTTGGTAGTATATTATGAACTCCTTGGGAAGGAGGTGAATCCTGGTACTACATTGAGGGTGGAGCTATGAGCCGATGAATTCCCTTGTTTTTGATGTGGGAACTATATACTTTTATTTAATGGTTAGAGAAAATGTGCATATGTATATATGTGTATTTTATTGTGAATACTATATCAAGTTGTCTTTATAAAGCTCCATAGATAGTATGGTTATTTGTTGGTTGAAGAAAATGTGCACGAGTGTATATGTGGTTGTTATTATAAATATTGTAATGAGTTGTGCTATAAAGAGCTATGTTATTGTAAATAATACAGTGGTTATTGTAAATACTACAATGAGCTATGTTATAAAGTTCCATGGGTAGCATGTTTTGGTTTTTAGTGGTCTTGATAGTGATAGCTATCATAGAACACTGAGGATGGTGTTACCCAAAGGGGGAGGGTTCTGTAATAGCCTTGGTTAAAAATCCATGTAATAAAGTTAATAAAGGAAAAATAAGACGAAGGTCATGGGACATGTATTCCAAGATGAATGTTGGGTAAAAAATCCTAGTGGGTACTTGTTCAATTTATTATGACTAAAGGGAAATTGGAAAATGCATTGGAAAAGGCATTGAAAAGGCAAAGAGGCATTAATTGGCATTTATTTATGACAATAAAGGAAAATAGGAGAAAAGGAAGGTGAAATGTCACAGGTTGAATGTCAAGAGGAAATAGAAGGAAAATTAAGGGAAAATGAAGAAAATAGAGGCCTCAATGATAAAAAGGCTTCTGAGGATCAAGTCATGTCTTTTGTTAGTTTGAATTTTTCTTAGTTCAATTTTGGAGCCCTCTCTCTATTGTCTCTCTCTCATAACCTTGCACACTTAGAGAATTCTTGGAGCACTCTAGCATTGGAGAAATGATGATGCAAAGGAAGGACAAGGGGGAAAAGGGAAGGAAATATAAAGAAATAAAATTTTGGATCAAGCAGCTACAGTGGGATTACTTGCAGGTTTCAAGTTGCATGTATGATTTCCTTGCTAGTTTTGGAATGCATGGTGTATGCATGTGGTTATTTGGTTATGATCTTTCATTGGCATTGAGGATTTCCCGGATTGATAGTGATTTTGCCTAACCTTGCCATTTCCTGGATAGACATGGTGTTGTGGATTTTTCCATTTTTTTATGATTGGTGCTCATGTTCCTTATGGCTATGGTTTGAGTTATTAGTTCCTGGAGGATTAGTTGGAAAAATGTTTTGGAAGTCCTGGAACAACTTGGGTTGAGTCACTATTCCTGGAAGCCTTGATTAGAAAAACACTATGGAGCCCTTGTTGGGTTGAATTACTCGTCCTAGAGCCTTAGTTGGACAAATGCTCTGGAGCCCTATGGCAGTTGTGGGTTGAGTTACTAGTCCTCGAGTCGGGTTGGAAAAAATATTATGAAGCCCTTGATAGCTTGGGAAGAGATTGATATAGCAAGTGTTAGTGATGTCTAACCATGAGGTGGAATCATTGGTTGAGGGTTGAGGTATTTTGGCCTCTGGAAGCCTTATTTTGGTTTTAGTCGGTTTATTCCATGAGATCCCACATTCACGCTTGGAATATGGCGCGGGGGTGATTAGATGAAAGAGAGATTTAGTTCAGCCCAATTTATGGTCAAGGGGTATATGTAAGTCCCTAACTTTGTTGGATTTTCATATGTTAATATGAGCTCTTTTCCTCTTGTAATTTCATGAGTATTTATACTTGTTATTATGTGGTTTTGATGGTTGTTCTATTAGTATTATTATTCTGGTTATATGTTGGTTAGAAGCATGGTTTTATGATAGGATTGAATGGTTAGTTAATGAATTTTTAATGAATGCATGACCTAATAGATGATATTGCATCTATTGTGAGAGGGAATCAAACATTCTTAATGATTCTTAGATAAGTATGAGACCACTATGTTCATATGTGTAAGTATGACATGTACATTACATGTTCATGATGTGTTTGATGAAATGTTTGTTATGGTTGGGATGGGTCAAGTTAAGTCCTTATTCAAGTTTTGCATTAGGGGCTACCAGTATCTTTGTTATTTATAATTTTTGAGAGTTTCATTAGTCCTATCCCTGAAAATTGGATCAGATCTTAGTGTTGTTAGCATATAACTGAGTAGATTAGTCCACATTCGCTGGGAATCAGGGTCATGGGAGTGACTGGAAGCTTACAATTGATGGCATTCCTTTAATTGGAGTGAATGAGGGCCTAGATTAGTTAAAAAGAAAGTTAGCTCAAGGGTTGGGCACTTGGAGTGGTTGGTTAGCTCCTAGGGTTCCTGTAGCACTTGAGGGATGTCAGTAAAGGTTTGGTTGGATGACTCCACTTAGTTTTACCTAGGAGGTTGATTCATATCATAGTAACTCTTGATCACATATTTAGCCTGGTAGACCGGTAATCCTTGGTAAGTGTGGGAGGAGGGTGTTAGAGAGTGGTATAAGAGTGGGCGTTCATTCTCTTTGGGTGATATTTGATACCAGAGAGTGGTATCAAAGCATGGTTCAACACTTGGACTAGATGGGCAGAATGTATTTATCAATGCATGCATGAAGGTTTTTTATGTGCATGATTTGTATGCATGGTGGTGTTCATTGTTACAGTTGTGTTGATATGTAGAAGTTGATGGTCTTGTTGTTGGGATGTGTTTGTTAAGAATGCATATCAGTTGTATATGAATTTTTTATGCATATCAGTGTCTATATGTTGTTACACATGGATTTTTATGGGCATGGTTGTCATGCATGAGTTCATGGAATGCAATTTATATTGTCATGCATGATGTCTACATACTTTTATGATTATGATTATACATGTATCATGCTAATCTGGTTGATCTTGTAGACGAGATATCCTACCCTGAACTACATTGACGTATGTTTGTTAATGGTCATTATGATAATTAAGGCTATGTACATGTCTATTAGTCTATGGTTGTTGTGGTTATGTGTATGATAGACGCTAGTTGATTAGTGTGTTCATGTGCACATGTGCACATGTGTCATATAGTCATGAATGATAACAACTTGTTGCTATATGCATTGTGTTTATATGCATGATGATTATGGTCATTGTATTTAAGATATTGATGTTATGTGTATAATGTTAATCTAGGTTGGCCCATGTAGATGATTATGGTTATTATATTTAGGTATAAGTCGATTTATTTGTGATAATGTGATGTACTAATCTAAATTGACTTGTGTAGATGTGATAACCTCCGCTGAGATATATTGAGGTATGAGTTTGAATATGTCGTCTATTTAGTCTGTTTAACCTCATATGTTTACAAATTATTTGATCGTTTGATTAATTGTAGGATAGAAGTACGTGTTTATAAGATTGTATGAAGGAATGACCTTGTTTAAGACAATGATGCTAATACAATATGTGTTGATACAACTAATATATACTTGAGCGTAAGTAGGTGATATTTTAATCATTATGACTAATTATTGTGAGTTTGATTGTGGATTATCATATGACTATTAATATGGATAAATTTTAATTTGAATTAATAGATATGTTGTCTTGATCTTTGGAACATGTGGCTAGCATGTATGAACCGTTCTAGGGAAGTATGCTTGGTATTAGCATGACAACGTATACATTGATTTATTTATATAACTAATAGTTGGGTGATGTGATAATACATACTAAGACTTAGTTGTAACAAGGAAAAAGGTAAAAGGAAGAAATAAGGTAAGAATTCCTTTGGCAATGTTTGGAAATCTCAGTTCTAAACCAATGAGTGCTTTGCAAGAATACATGAAATCTTCTGAACCTAGTATAATTAATATGTACATGATAGATAAACAACTAGTTTCCAGTTATGGTTGGATTTGTCAAGGAATTGGAGTCCCTTGAGAGATGATATATGTATGTGTTCAGTTACAAGACAATGTGCTTGGTACAACAAGGTACATTAACCGGTATATTTTTATGTTTAATTATGCATTGACAGTTATGTGTTTATGGAAGTATGATGCAAGGGATTGAAAAAGAGACTGCCATGAAATCTTGAAGAAGGCTCAGGTTGATCTTTCCTTTGGAATCTTTGGGAACCCAAGGGGGTTGAGTCATGGTGTTTGTTACAAGTTTTGTGATTTGTTTGTGCTTGATTTACAGTTTTGATTGTGTCTAGTGCATCTTCATGCCACTTTGTTTGTGGTGTTGTATTGCTATTGGTTTTCATGGGTTTCTCCTTGGTTGCTTCTTGGTCTTGCCTTTTATGTTTTGAGGGAATTTGGATTTGGTTGTGAAAGACGAAGCTAATGGAGCTTGGGGAGAGCTTAATTAAACCCAATAGCTAATATGAGATTCAGATGAAGCTTGACACATGTACAAGGGTAGTTGAAGATAAGAATATGACAATTACTTGGATTGGTTAGGTCCATTGGGGTAAATGGACAATGGAAGTATAGTCCTGAGGAAGGTAATAGGAAAGGTAAACTAACTAGATTGGAGGTGTAAAGGTCCTTGGCTATGTTGGGAACAATTTTTCTCAATGTTGTGCATGTTGTGCACGTACAAAGGGAGTTATTTTCACCTAAACCTTATGATATCTGGTAATTATGTTATGATCATGGTTATGTTGATGATTACATGTATATATATTTATGCATGTTGTTGTTTGACAGGGTCATCAGGGATCATGATTGTTTTTTCCCAATGTTTATATATAGATATATATGTTGTTGTATAACAGGGTCATCAACGATCATGATTGTTTTATGTGATTGTTTATATGTATGTATGTATGTTTTTTTTTTTTTTTTTTTTTTTTTCGTTGACAAGGTTATTAGGGATCATTCTTATGGAGGAATGATTGCTTAGGTAAGTGAATGACATGAAGAGATTCATGGTTAATGAAGAATCAAATGGGAAGGGTAGACTTGACAAATCTATGAAGTTAGTATCATGTGGATATGATTTGATATTATGTACTTATGCCTATGTCTATGTTATAGCTTGTAATGTTAAGGGATATATCAGTGGAATGAAAGAAGTGTGGTCTATGGCATGTTGGGACAAGCATGGATAGTGGAAAGGAACTAGAGGCAAGGTTTCTTGGTAGAGTTACTGTGGTCCCAAGATGTGCAATACTACTATTGTATATGTTAGCACAAAATCAACTCTTGATAGGCTACTAATCAGGAAGACTCTGAGTAACTATTTCAAACCAACTTCTGGCTGAGGCTTAGCCTCCTCAACTTGAGAGGGCTCTCTCACTAGGTTAAACATTTTGATAAAGATTATATGGCTAACTCTATTAAACAAGTGAAAAATATGAATTGTTGAACACGATCATTAAACATCCATTGGGCTTATGGAGTCAAGAAATGCTTCAGTATGACAATAATATTAACTTTACATGGAAGCAAGGGCATCTAGAGTTCAACATATTAGTAACACATCAGAAATATGTAGGAAGACACAGTCTACTAATACATGAAGGAAGTTAGAGCATAGCCAATGAGTTCTAAGTAATCATGCATTCATACTACTGTAAGCAATGAAATGAATACAACCATAGGACAATTTAAACATTGAAATCTTTCTGAATCCTGAGGAGCAAAGCCAAATCACAGTATTACATTAAAACACAGTCTTACACAAAAGCACAGTATGAGTGTTCTTTGAAAAATTTCCAACCCCTGATGCATTGCATCTCTTGCAATACATAGAGTTCATTAAAAGCTTGGATTCGTTCCTCCATCATGAGGGGAATTCGAATTTCACTTGACCTGACACCTACTGATCTTTAAACAAACTATTAATTAGAACTAGCTGTTAACTAGCAGTGTTAGTGACCTAATACAACTAGGAGTGTAACTCCTTATTATGATTACAACAACATTATCTAAACATTGAAAGAATTCTTAGACAACTGCAACCTCAAGAAGTCCAATTTGATGAAGCCTCCCACGTTGTCACTTTACTGCTGATGACAAACCCTAGAAATTAGGGAACATGTTTCCCTGTTTTTAGGTTTAGGATCTTTGAAAATTAGCACGTGGGATAGAGCCTTTATCTTATCATCCGTGACATATTTTACGAAACTAAAGGAGGTTGTTTTAGTCCGTGATGTCTAGAACAAAAACCTCTCTTGTTTTTTTAAAAAACGGCTCCAACTATCCAGAATCTGTCCTTGAAAAACACATGTAAAACAGGAAAAGTCTGTTTGTGAGAAACTGCACCTACAGCAGTTTCGTAGCACAAGTTTAACCATATATTTCTCCCACCTCATAACGAATTTGAAGAAAATGAAAGAGGTTTCTTTAGTTCATTATGTTAGGACGAAAAGCCTCTTTCAGTTTTCCGAATTGAGTTTTAAAATGCTCATGAACCCTTATGGAAGTTGACTAGGAAAATCAGAAAACAAAGTCTTTTATGCAAGCTTTTTCAGTGGTTTCGTAGCGCCCTACAAAACTGCTGAGTGATTTCAAAAACATAGTTTTATGCCAAAATTTTACTTCTTTGAGTTTTCTTTCCTTTGAAATGACTTTTCCATATGCCATAAGGCTATTCAAAAGTGAATAAACTGATACCATTCTTCAAAGTAAACTTCAAAATGTGATCCATATCAAAACTTTAGGATTTAGCCTTACTTGCTATATAGTTTTTCTTAGCTAAGTATGTCCTTCAGGCTATTCTTCAACTGAACCTTGTCACACATTTTTCCTAGGCTACGAAACAGATAGAAAGGAAAATCCAAAGATATCTTTCCAGTGAAATGAAGCAGAAGTTTGAAGTGATGGGAATACATCTTATGATACCTCCCTTTACAGTGCAAGTAAGAAAGTTTGGATATGAATCCTTGACAAAGCTCATGGGCAGTGACTTTTTTAAGTTTGAATCAACAAACTCTGGCTTTAAGAATTCCTTGCAAGGAGTCATATCAAACTTGAAGTTTTTTAAACCACCTCCTCTGTCCCCTTGGAATTTCAATGACTGCAGATATAACCTCTGGAGAGATTGGTAATTCAAGCACTCCAACCTTCAAATTTAATCCTGTGAAATTGAAAGCAAATTCTTTGGTGACTTGCATGTGGCCTCCTTGAAGTTTTTCACAAAATCTCCAATAGCCAACTTGTTTGAAATCTTGTTCAACTTCACTGTTCTTCAGGATAAGATCTAAACCTACAGGCTCATTCCTTAGACACCTACCTAACCTCTGATCCTTCTTTTCTATAGACATCTCCATGGAATTCCTGCAAGATGAAAATTGAAAGAGCTTGCACCATCTTAATCTTGATCATTGCCTCGCTTGAAATGGAAAGGGAAGCTACCTCACTTGGACTTCAAAGAATTAGGATTAAATGTCTGTCAATTTGCTTCTCATACATGAACCCATACATAATCATAATTGAAAATACTTGGCTCTTTTTTTGAAATTTGAATCTTGAGCGTACCAAGACACCTAACGAACCTAATGATGAGAATGAGCAGTTGAATGTGATAGGAAAGGTGTATGGACTGACAATTGATGATGTAATATTAACGGATTTTGATAGATTTGACAGCTGGATGACATTTGACACGGATCTGCACGAATCCCCAATTTCGTAGTGCAACTAGTGCAAATTCTAGGTTTTGCGCTACGAAAACTCCTAGACAGTTTCGTAGCACATGAGAACCTTGAAACAAGTTTGACACATGGAATTTATGTGTTATGTGGGACCAATTATAGGCAAGAACAGAGCGTTGACCCTATTTGACCATACGAACAAGACTCTCTTCTAGATCTTAGACTCCAAAACAACCATGAAAAAACTAGACCAAGACTAACATCAATCCTTTGGAATCAAACTAATGCTCAGAATTTAGAAACTTTTTCTCAAGTGATAATCGTGGCTCCACTTGGGATAGTGTGCCCTTGTGGTACACTAAGAACTCGTAGGTCCAATGCTTTATCCTCTTATGATAAACATAAATTTATTTGACAAGCATCTCCTTTAAGCTTCTTGGGCCTTCACCTCGGGCTTAAGCTTCATGATCATTGTAGGAGAAAGAAATCTATATCTACTAAAAAATGCTCAGTCAACCTTGAGCTTATTTGCATTTTCCTACCTACCTACCCTATCAATTGCAAACTTCTTTTAGCTCAATCAATGTGAAATTTCCAATGTAGCCAATCATTTGTCTTATCTGATATTTGAGTTTTTTGACTACAACAGAGTTCATAGCAACTATGATATTGTGATGATCACTGCCACTAGAATTGCCTTTGATCTTCATAGAAAAACTGAAACACTGGAGAGTAAAACTCTTCCATGTATCTAGCTATAGGATCCTAGAATACATGATCAACTTGATGATCCTCATAACATCCTATTACTTTTAACAACTGATCTTTAGTCACACAACATTTATTTGATAAGTTATCCAACTTCCTTTCTGAATGATTCCCACAAACAATGTAATTTTCTTCATTATTAAGATCATTCTTTGATGTAAGTTGCTGCAAGGAATTACAAAAATGAACAACCTTTTCCTCTGCCTAAGGGTTATAAAAGATTTCTTTCAGTATTTCTTCTTGGTGTTTGTAATAATTTTCATACTCTTTATGATCAAAAGACTGGCAAGTTTGCTGCATCTTCACATTAATCTTAGAGGATGTAACATCGTTTTCATACGTAAACCCCTGCTGATTTTCATGCTGCATTTCATGGGATGTTATCCTTTCTTCTAGTTGTTGAAATGTATTGTTATGAAGAGCCTCTAAAATTTCTTCATCCATAAATTCATCATCATCATAACAATCCTCCAAGTACTGAATAAGACTCAAAGAATGTTTACAACAATCTTTGACTAGCAATAAGGAAGGATGACATTCTTTATACATCTCATAGAATTCTTCATGAAAATCAACAAGAGAATATATTGAACCATTTTCCAAGCTTTTATACCAAGACCATGCATTTCCTTCTAAAGTAGTCATAAACATCTTCATGAGACAATCTTCAGGGAAATGAACCTTAAGACTGCGCACATGCATATGGAACATAACCAAATGAAGAGCAACATTGTCTTTCTTTTCATCTTTGAATATTGGAAGATCATATAATCAATCAACCTTTGGCATAGGATTTGGAAAACCATGGATATGAGACTGATTCATAGGGGCATACCTGGCATTCATTCTTGTAATGGAACTCATCTTGAAACTTCATCAAGCTACTGATCTTTTAGCAATGGAGTCACCTTCCAATTTGTTATTTGATGTGTGGAGTCACCAAGGTAGTTGCAGCCTTGGAAAGTTTTCTGAGCTCCTACTACCTTCATAAGTTCAGATTCTTGATTTTGGGAATGAATAATCTTCAGGCTCCCGGCAGACGCACCAAAATGTTAAGACAAAATTAACCCTTGATAGGCTGCTAATCAGGAAGACTCTGAGTAACTATTTCAAACCAACTTCTGGCTGAGGCTTAGCCTCCTCAACCTGAGAGGGCTCTCTCACTAGGTTAAAGATTTTGCTAAAGATTAGATGGCTAACTCTATTAAACAAGTGAAAAATATGAATTGTTGAACACGATCAGTAAACATCCATTGGGCTTATGGAGTCAAGAAATGCTTCAGTATGACAATAATATTAACTTTACATGGAAGCAAGGGCATCTGGAGTTCAACATATCAGTAACACATCAGAAATATGTAGGAAGACACAGTCTACAAATACATGAAGGAAGTTAGAGCATAGCCAATGAGTTCTAAGTAATCATGCATTCATACTACTACAAGCAATGAAATGAAGACAACCATAGGACAATTTAAACATTGAACTCTTTCTGAATGCTGAGGAGCAAAGCCAAATCACAATATTACATTAAAACACAGTCTTACACAAAAGCACAGTATGAGTGTTCTTTGAAAAATTTCCAACCCCTGATGCATTACATCTCTTGCAATATATAGATTTCAGTACAAGCTTGGATTCATTCCTCCATCATGAGGGGAATTCGAATTTCACTTCACCTGACACCTACTGATCTTTAAATAAACTATTAATTAGAACTCGTTGTTAACTAGCAGTGTTAGTGACCTAATACAGCTAGGAGTGTAACTCCTTATTATGATTACAACAACATTATCTAAACATTGAAAGCACTCTTGGATAGCTGCAACCTCATGAATTCTAATTTGATGAAGCCTCCCACGTTGTCACTTTACTGCTGATGACAAACCATAGAAATTAGGGAACATGTTTCCTTGTTTTTAGGTTTAGGATCTTTGAAAATCAACACGTGGGACAGATCCTTTATCTTCTCATCCATGACATATTTTACGAAAATAAGGGAGGTTTTTTTAGTCCATGATGTCTAGAAAAAAAAGCTCTATTTTTTTTTTAAAACACTGCTCCAGCTATCCAAAATCTGTCCTTGAAAAACACGTGTAAAACAGGAAAAGTCTCTTTGTGAAAAACTACCCCTAGAACAGTTTCGTAGCACAAGTTTAACCATACATTTCTCCCACCTCATAACGAATTTGAAGAAAATGAAAGAGGTTTTTGTAGTTCAGTATGTTAGGAGGAAAATTTTCTTTCAATTTTCCAAATTGAGTTTTAAAATGCTCAGGAACCCTTCTGGAAGTTGGCTAGGAAAAGAAAAAAACAGAGTCTTTTATGGATGCTTTTTCAGTGGTTTCGTAGCGCGCTACGAAACTGCTGAGTGATTTCAAAAGCACAGTTTTATGCCAAAATTTGACTTCTTTGAGTTTTCTTTCCTTTGAAATGACTTTTCCATATGCCATAAGGCTGTTCAAAAGTGAATAAACTGATACCATTCTTCAAAGTAAACTTCAAAATGTGATCCACATCAAAACTTTAGGATTTAGCCTTACTTGCTATATAGTTTTTCTTAGCTGAGTATGTCCTCTAGTCTGTTCTTCAACTGAACCTTGTCACACATTTTTCCTAGGCTATGAAATAGATAGAAAGGCAAATCCAAACATATCTTTCCAGTGAAATGAAGCAGAATTTTGAAGTGATGGGAATACACCTTATGATACCTCCCTTTACAGTGCAGGTAAGCAAATTTGCATATGAATCCTTGACAAAGCTCCTGGGCAGTGACTTGTTTAAGTTTGAATCAACAAACTATGGCTTTAAGAATTCCTTGCAAGGAGTCATATCAAACTTGAAGTTTTTTAAACCACCTCCTCTGTCCCCTTGGAATTTTAGTGACTGCAAATATAACCTCTGGAGAGATTGGTAATTCAAGCACTCCAACCTTCAAATTTAATCCTGTGAAATTGAAAGCAAATTCTTTGGTGACTTGCATGTGGCCTCCTTGAAGTTTTTCATAGAATCTCCAACAACAAACCTCTTTGAAAGCTTGTTCAACTTCACCGTTCTTCAGGAGAAGATCTAAACCTACAGGCTCATTCCTTAGACACCTGCCTGACCTATGATCCTTCTTTTCTGTAGACATCTCCATTGAATTCTTGTAAGATGAAAATTGAAAGAGCTTGCACCATCTTAATCTCGATCATTGCCTCGCTTGAAGTGGAAAGGGAAGCTACCTCACTTGGACTTCAAATAATTCTGATTAGATGCTTGTCAATTTGCTTCTCATACATGAACCCATACATAATCATAACTGAAAATACTTGGATCCTTTTTTGAAATTTGAATCTTGAGCGTACCAAGACACCTAACGAACCTAATGAAGAGAATGAGCGGTTGAATGTGATAGGCAAGGTGTATGGACTAACAATTGATGATGTAAGTTTAACGAATTTTGATAGATTTGATAGCTGGATGACATTTGACACGGATATGCACGAATCCCCGATTTCGTAGCGCAGCCAGTGCAAATTCTGGGTTTTGCACTATGAAAAATCCTAGAGAGTTTTGTAGCACATGAGAACCTTGAAACAAGTTTGACACATGGAATTTATGTGTGATGTGGGACCAGTGTTAGGAAAGAACAAAGTGTTGACCCTATTTGACCATACTAACAAGACTCTCTTCTAGATCTTAGACTCTAAAACAACCATGAAAAAACTAGACCAAGACTAACATCAATCCTTTGGAATCAAACTGATGCTTATAATTTAGAAATTTGTTCTTAAGTGATAACAGTATATATGGTGTACATGTTATATATGTGGTACATGTTGTATATATGGTGTTATGTGCATGTTGCATATGCAATACTGTGTACATATAGTGTTGTGTGCATGTTGTATGTGTAGTACTATGTGCATGTTGCATGTGTGATACTGTGTACATATAGTGTTTTGTGCCTCTTTTCTATGCGGTGGTGTGTACATATGGTGCAATGTGCATGTTATACATGTGGTGTTGTGTGCAGGTGGTGCTACGTATTTGTGGTACATGCAGTGTTGCATGCATGTGGTGATGTGTAAACATTGTGTAGTTGGTGTTGTGTATACGTTTTGCATGTGGTGTTGTGTACACGTTGTGCAGGTGGTACTATGTACATGTGGTGTTGTGTACACGTTGTGTCGGTGGTGTTGTGTACATGTGGTATTGTGTACACATGATGTAGGTGTTGCTATGTACAAGTGGTACTCAATACGTGTTCTACATGTGGTATTGTGTGCATGTCGTGCATGTTGTGTTGTGTACATGTGGTATTGTGGGCATGTCGTATATGTTGTGTTGTGTGCATGTGCACTGTGTATGTGCATTTTGTAGTCGTGGTATCATGGCATGTATGCATTTTATTGTACTCTGTGTACGTATATCTATTGTGTTTTACATCGAGTGTAGGTGTATGTATTGTCTATGTCGTACACCACATGTAGGTGTAGGTGTTGTGTTGTATGTCAGGTGTAGGTGTATGTGTTGGATGTCAGGTGTAGGTGCATGTATGGTGTAGTTTTGTATACTATGTGTGGTTGTATGCGTGTGGAGTACACTATGTGTATGCATATAGGATTCATGAGAAGTGGAGGCATTGGGTGTTTTCCAATTTTGGCAACTGATTCAGTGTGTGTACGAAAAGGAGAAAGAACAAAGGAAGGAGAAAATAGTTATTTGAAAGATAAGTATGATTATTTTATTTCAGTTTTAATTGTACATGTGATCTATTATTTTGGTTGATGATGATTGCATGCAATTCATGATTTTAATTATGGTGGTTGAGTTTTGAGTTACACGTATGTGATATGGTTATATATGATGTTTTGATCAAAAGCGAGTTTGACTTTTTGTGATAGGAAGTAAACAGAATTGCAGGTGAACCTTATTGACGAGCTATCAATGAGGTATGATTTGAATTTATTTCAATTCCTTTTTTGTTTAATGGAAATTCTTTTCCTGGTACAAGAAATCATGAAAATTCCCAGTTGGGTGGTTGGAACTAACTATGAGAATTAGCAACAACAACAAAAGGAATTGGGACAGGTAACAGTATGTTGGTAAAGCACTTCAGGAGCAACGGCATTTTGGGACACTAGTACCCAATAGTGTCTATTGATTTCCATGAGCATGCTATGACAAGTCTAATGGTTTTGAGGTAGGGATATGCCTTGGTTTCTAGACCTTCTAATGGGAGGAAACCTTGCCAATGGAGGGGTCACCCGAGGGACTGTGTAGTAGAGAAAGTAATGCCAGTGGAACTTGGTAGGTGTGTGAATCCACGAAAGGGGTTGACCAGATTACTCGAGGGACTGTGTAGCAGAGAAGGGAAGGAAGGGGAATACATTTGTTTTGGCCATTAGCATTTCCATATGGAATCAAATGAAAATTGGGAGTGTGCCCTAGAACAATGAACCGATAATTGCTCACTTAGAGGACAAGTGGCTTAGGATCATAGCATTGGACATTGGATGTAGGTTTGACTTTGGCAGTGGATTCCAAACTTCATAAGAAGGAGGTGAATCCTACTATTACTTTTGAGGGTGGATGTGTAAGCCTCTGGATTCCCTTGTTGCTTATACGAGCATTGTATCGTTTTATTTGTTGGTTAGAGAAAATATGCATATGTGTATATTATTGTGAATACTATATCGAGATGGATTTATAAAGCTCCAGAGAAAGTATGATTATTTGTTGGTTCAAGTAAATGTGCATGAGTATATATGTGTTGGTTTTATTGTAAATACCGTAATGAGTTGTGTTATAAAGCTCTAGTAAATGGTATGATTGTCATGTTTTCGGTAGTGGTCATTGTAAATATTGCAACGAGCTGGGTTATAAATATCCATAGGTGGTATATTTTGTTTCAGTGGTTTTCTAGGCATACGTGTCATTGAACACTGATGATGGTGTTCCCCCAAGGGGGAGGGTTTTGTAACATCCCCAATTAAAAACTCATGTAAAAAAAATTAAGACCAAGGTCATGGGACACATATTCCAAGATGAATGTTGGGAAAAACATCCTAGTGGGTGTACATTTGGTTTATTATGGGTCCACATAAATTGGCAAAGGCATTGGAAAAGGATTTGAAAAGGAAAAGAGGCATTAATTGACATTTTAATTATGAAAATAAAGGAAAATAAGAGAAAATGAAGGTGAAAGGTCACATGTTGCATATGAGGAGGAAATTGAAGGAAAATGAAGGAAAATAAAGAAAATATAGGCCTTAATGATAAAAAGGCTTTTGAGGATCAATTCATGTATTTTTTCTGGTGATACGTTTGTCAATTTTAGCTTGGAGCTCTCTCCCTCATATTCTTGCACACTTATAGCATTCTTGGGGCACTCTAGTGTTAGAGAAAAGAAGGCAAAGGAAGTAAAATAAAGCAAAGGGAAGAAAAAATCAAACAAAGAAGATTTGGATCTAGTGTCTACAACGAGATTGCTTTATAGGTATCAAGTTGCATGTATGATTCCCTTCTTGTTTTAGCATGCATGGTACATGCATGTGTGTATTTGGTTCTCTCGTTATCGTTGACATGGGTTTTTCCAAGTGTGACAGTGGTTTCAACCTTTCCTTTCCATTTTTAGATAGCCATGGCATGATGGGGTTCTTTCATTTGGTTGAGCTAGATTGCCAGATGGTTTTGGAACCAGGTGAGTTGGTCTAAGGAAAATTCCCATGGGCCTAGGAATCACTTGACCAATAATGACAGGATACATGGTAAATCCTTAGGGTGGAGACATGAAATTTCCTCAAGGTATTGGTGAATAAATCCAAATACATCAAACTTGTTTAGGACCTAATGATCCCTTGACCGATTTTGGTGGGATTGTGGTAAATCATGGTAGTGTATGTTTATTTTTTTGCTTAGGAATCCCTTGACTTGTAATGGCGGGATATACAGTAAATCGTGGTTTTATAGATGAGGGATTCAAGACTAGAAATCCCTTGACTAGTAACGGTGGGATACGCTGTAAAGCCTAAGGAAATCCTTGTTGGTTTTTTTGTGAGTCCCACGTTCATGCATGGAATATGGCACAGGGGTGATTGGATGAAAGAAAGATTTGGTTCAGCAAAATATATGGTTGGATGGTGCATGGAAGTCCCTGACTTGGTTGTTTTTTCATATGTTAATAAGAGCTCTCTTTTCCTGTTGTATTTAATGAGTATTTATGCTCGATATTATGTGGCTTTGATGGTTGTTCCATCATTGTTATTATCCTATTTATGTACTAGTTATAATCATGGTTTTATGAAAGATTTTAGCTATGACTATCATCATGTTTTGGTTAGTAAATGGATTGTTAATGAATGAATGACCTAATAGATGATAGTGCAACTATTGTGAGAGGGCATTAGACCTTTTGGATGATTCTTAGATAAGTATGAGGCCCCTACATTCAGATGTATAAATACGACCTGTACATTACATGTTCTCAATGTGTTTGACTAAGTGATTGTCATGGTTGGGATGGGTGAGGTTAATTCATTGATCAAGTTTTGAATTATAGGCCTTGTATTTGTGTCATTTATCATTTCTTAGAGTTTCATTAAGTTATGGGTAGAGGTCTGGATCCTAGCCTTGAAAAGGTGGCTCATATATCGGGTTTGTTAGCACAAAATTGAGTGAATTAGTCTATAGTCATTGGGTTGTAGGTTTATGGGAGAAACTGAAGGGTCTCAGCTACTGACTTGCATTGTCATGGGGGAAATTGAGAACTCGGGTCAGTGAAAAATAAAGTTAGCTGAGGCCTTGGGAAACTAGAGTAGTTGGTCAGATCCTTGGGGTCATGTAGCATTTGAGGGAGGCCAACAGAGTTTTGGTTGGATGATTCCAGAGTTTTGGTTGGATGATTTCAGAGTTTTGGTTGGATGTGTCAATGCTTTTGACTAAACTTGCAGAGCCAATGTCTATATTTTATATAAATGCCTCAGTATATTAGTTATATAAAGGTACTATTGTTTTTACGTTTTATAATGCACTAACACTAATATATGAAAAATCCCCAGGGCGCTCATGTAAGTAACCACACCAGGGCAAGCAAAAAATAATTACATTCTGGTGCGTTTGTTTAAAATTGAAGTGCCAATGTGTTTCATTTGCATAAACACATCAGTGCGTTTGTTATATAAAAGGACCGATTCTATTAATTTTAATAATGCAACAGGGATGGAAATAATATTTTGTAGGACTTGAGTGTTAAAATTGATGAAAACACTGGTGCGTTAAGAATTAAAATGCACCATTAATTGCAAACAATAGAAGTGCTTGAAGAAATAAGCACCCCGTGATATCGTTTTCCGAAAAAGCATTGGTGATGCAAAATGATGCTACCACCGTGCTTTTATATATCATAAATCACTAGTTCAATTTTACGTTGTAATATCCTCCTCCCACATCTACCCAAGTAACCGAACAACCGGGGTAAACATGAGATGAGAGGCCAATATGATTGGACTCTACCTCCTAGGTAACATTAATGAAATGGAATTGATGGAAACACATCATATAGACCTTCCACATCAGCAACAAGACTCCTACAAGCCATCCCAAACCTTCTGGTAATCAGCCCTTGGGCCCCACTAAGATTTTAGACCACTTGACCCCTTGACGCTCCCATGCTATGGGAATGACAATGTCGAGAAAGCTCTGGATGGTCCCACAGCATGGCATGCCAGTGTCCAGAGACTATTTTTCTCAATGACATTCCAACACCCCTGAGATATGAGCCACTTTTTAAGGCCCAGAGCCCAGGTCACTACCCAGAATTTAATGACACTTCCAGGATCCATTATTTAGATAACAAAAATCATTACCAATAAAAAACTAACTCCAGGACTAGGTCTGACAATCCCCAACTTGGACTCACATTTTCTCAAACACTTGGCATCAATGCAATCTACAGGAAATGAATACAAGACATAACATAAATTACCGATAAATCATATGAGACTTGACAAGAAGGATCACCACCCTCTTCCCTTTATTGTTTTGACATTAACTAGGTCATGCATCCATTATCCTTTCAGTTACAAGTAAATACATGAAATAACCATGACAATAACCAGTCCAATAACCATGCTTATAACCAACATTAAACCATGAAAATGACAATGAGATAAGAACCATTAAAACCACATATAAATAAGTGCAAAAGCAAGAGGACTTAACTTTTATTAAACATAGTTAAATCTGACTAGGTTCGGGACTTCCATGTACCATCCGACCGTAGACATGGCTGAACCAAATATTTCTTTCAACCAGTCACCCTCGTGCCATATTCCAAGCATGAATGTGGGATCTCATGGATAAACCAATCCAAAACACAACCAAGGGAATGCAAAGGTTAAACCACCTCCCACCTCACCAAAAACGGTGCTTTGATCACAAAAACAAACCGATCTGGAATCCATCACTATCCTTGAGGAAATTTTTGACTCCTTGATTCTCAGGATTTACCACAATCTAATCCAAGATCAATAAGCCCTAAACTGTCACACCTCCCTCGAGCTTTACTGTGCATCCTTCCAAAACTAGTCAAGAGATTCCCATGCCATTGGCAATGAACTTTGAGACCAACTCCACCGCAGATTCCAAAATCCATTCAGAAATTCCAAATCTCAAAACCGAGATCAACATCCCAACATATCATTGCATCCAAAGAAGGCAAGGCTAGGTTGAAAACCATTGCCATAACCCGGAAAAACCATGCCACCAATAACAAGAGAACCATACACCAACATGCAAATCCATGCATGTCAAAATGAGATAGGAAATCACACATGCAATATGTTACTTGCAAGTATTCCTTTTGAAGTTTCTTAATCATGCTTTTCCTTGTTTGATCTTTGATTTCCTTTCCTTTCCTTGTCCTTCCTTTCATTTATTTTCTTTCCTTTCTCCAAAATTAGAGTGCTCCAAGAAAACTCTAAGCGTCCAAGAGTGAGAGAGAGAGAGAGAATAATGTGAGAGCTCCAAAACTGAACTGACAAAAGGTTACAAACTAATCCTCGAAAGCATTTTTATCAATGAGGCCCCTATTTCTTCATTTTTCATTATTTCCTTTAATTTCCTCCTCACATGAAACTTGTGACCTTTAACCTTTCATTTCTCCTAATTTCCTTTATTTTCATAAATAAATGTGTCAAAAATGCTTTTTTACCTTTTTAATGCCTTAATCATTGACTTTTCCAATTTCCTTTAGCCATAAACACATCTAGTGATGCCCACAAGGATAACTTTGCCCAAAATTCAGCTTGTAATAAGTGTCTCTTAACCGTGGTCTTATTTTTCCTTTATTGACTTTTATTACATGGAATTTTCACCAAGGCTGTTACAGAACCCTCCCCCTTGGGAAACACTATCCTTAGTGTTAAACAACACCAAGATCTTAGCAAAACCACTAAAAAACAAACATATTTCCCATGGAGCATTACAATCTAGCTCGTTGCAGTATTTACAATGAATGATTTGCTCAAAGCAAAACATCATGGAAACATGACAAGATAACAACCATACTGCTTATTGGAGCTTTATAACTTAGCTCATGGTGGTATTTACATCCATATACATATGTACATATACCAAAACATCAACAAAACATATGCGAAACATATACCAAACATCAAACCAAAATTGCTTTGGCTCAACCAACGAACAATGAAGGATACATGGCCCGCATCTGATCCGCCATCTCCCATGTAGCTTCTTCTAGCCCAAAGTGCTTCCACTACACTTTAACTTGCTCTTTGGAAGGGTTTCCTTCCGATAACCACTCGCTCAAGCCCTCGCCCTAGTCTCTCAGTCTCAATGTTGGTGAGGAAGGGTTTTCACTCTGCAACTTGATGTGGCCGTGAAAGGGTTATTGTGCTACAACAGCTTCCTCCGTTCACCTTTTTGGTTTACTCATAGCTACCCTGGCACTGTCTCCTGGTAGAAGAAACTTATTGTTCTCTTGTTCACTTGTAGGGTATGTTTTCCTTCCAATACAAGTTTATACCTTTGAATTTACTGAACTGCATTTTGGGTTTTCCTGCCGAGGGCTAACTTACTTATTTTTTGCCTTCTTTTTCAATACGCAAGTGAGTGGAAACACATTAATGTCAGTTGGTTCTATTCACAAGCTTGTTAGTGAATGAGGTTAATTTTTCCTCCCAGGTATCTCCCCTCCTATCTTTGTGTTCAAGCCATAAAATAAGTTACATATTTACACGATTTAATCATGGAATGTGTTGTTAGTCTAGAGGAAGAATAATTTTTGGAGCTAGCTTGAGTGGCAAATAGTGGGTTCACGCTGCCAATGGTGGGTTGAACTCACAACTCTTGATTCTAGGTGCTTCTCTGGCTACTGGTTATGCCCCAGGTTCTAGGCTCTTTTATGGCTCCACCTGGACGCATTGCCACCATTGATGTAGGTGCTCCCTGATCGCACGATTATCAGTAGTTGAGTTTCCTTCCGGTAACCACTCACCCAAACCCTCACCCCAGTCTCTTAGTCTCAATGTTGGTGAGGAAGGGTTTTCTCTTTGCAACTTCATGTGGCTGCGACAGGGTTACTGTGCTACAACGACTTCCTATGTTCACATTTTCAGTTTATTCACAGCTACCTTGGCAACGCCTCCTTGCAGCAAGGAAATTATCGTTCTCTAGTTTGCTTGCAGGGTATATTTTCCTTCCAATATAGGTTTATACATTTGAATTTACTGAACTACATTTTAGGTTTTCCTATCGAGGGCTCACTTACTTCTTTCTTCTCTTCTTTCTCAGTACACAGGTTAGTGGAAGCACTTCAATGTTAGCTAGTTCTATTCATGAGCTTGGTAGTGGATGGGGTTAATTTTTCCTCATAGGTATCTCCCCTCTTGTCTTTTTGTTCAAGCCATAAAATAAGTTACAGATTTACAGGCTTTAATCATGGCATGTGTTTTCCGTCTACAGAAAGACTAATTTTTGGAGCTAGTCGATGGGTTCACACTGCGAATGGTGGGTTCACCTCACGGATCTTGATTCCAAGTGCTGCTCTAGCTACTCATTGTGCCCCAAGTTCCAAACTCTTCTACAGTTCTACCTGGACGATTCGACACCATTGACGTAGGTGCTCCCTGATCACACGACTATCAACAATTGGGGTTTCCTTCTGGTAACCACTCGCCCAAACCCTCACCCCAGTCTTTTAGTCTCGATGTTGGTGAGGAGGAGGCTTTTCTCTACATATTCATGTGGGCATGGTAGGGTTATTGTGCTACAATGACTTCCTATGTTCACCTTTCCGGTTTACTCACAACTACCCTGGCACTGATTTCTTGCAGTAAGCAACTTATCATTCTCCAGTTTTCTTGCAGGGTTTGTTTTCCTTCTAATACAGGTTCATACCTTTGAATTTATGGAACTACATTTTAGGTTTTTCTCCCGAGGGCTGAATTTCTTATTTTTTGTTTTCTTTTTCATTACGCAAGTTAGTGGCAACACTTAAATCTTAGACGGTTATATTCATGAGCTTGGTAGTGGATGGGGTTAATTTGTCTTCCTAGGTATCTCCCCTCTTGTCTTTTTGTTCAAGCCATAAAATAAGTGACATATTTATAGGCTTTAATCATGGCGTTTGATGTCTGTCTATAGGAAGACTAATTTTTGGAGCTAGCTTGGGTGGCAAACGATGGGTTCACGTTGCCAACGGTGGGTTCACATCACAACTCTTGATTCCAGGTGCTTCTTTGGCTACTAGCTGTCAATGAATGAAAGTATCGTGGTTTTTCTGCCGCTGCTAGGTTTAAACCCTAGGGCCTTAAATGATTTTATAGTTATCTTCTTTTTCCTTAAGAGCCCTCGTCAGAATGATAGTGACAGGGTTGGTTTGAAAATTGTTACTTGAGACTTGATTCAATTATGTTTATATTGACAGAGACTTCGCAGGTCCATTGTAGTGACTCTTCACTAGAATGCAATCATTGTATTTTCATTGCATAAAAATTATAATTATGTATGTATAATTTTATGATGTCAATGGTGTTTCGGCGTGCTTTACTTCTGTGGTTACCCTCACAAGTTTTTTTTGCTTTAATGTTCTTGTGGTTCAAAATTTCATATACAAAGTTCTTATCTTTAATTAATGACAGTTTAGTTTCTTCCCCAATTCCTAGTCGTGCTTTGCTTCTGTGGTTACCTTTGTAATATTTTCTTTCTTTATTGTTCTCGTGGTTTAGAATTTTATATACAGAGTTCTTATCTTTGATTAATGACAATTTAGTTTCTTCCTCAATTCCCATTTTCTGCTAGTTTGTATATAATTAACGTAGGGAGTTGCAATGCAGTGGGTAAGTTCTTGTTGTATATGAGAAATTTTTGTCCTTCTGGAACTGCCTCTCTGTTACCTCCTCTCGTAATCCTGAGAGGTAAATATCTAGGATTTTATTTTGTTTTGGTTCTATATCAAACCTCTTGATCTACTCAGCCTTCCTTAGCTAGGTTTAATTTTATAGACTCTACATTGTGATTATGCTTCTTTAACAACTTAAGAAATTTATATAAGGATTTTTTGTTGAATCATCTGTTTTTCGGAACTCTATGAAGGTTAGTCTGTCTCATACTTGGCCTACCTAGGTGACTATGTCTCAGTTCACAAGCTTCCTAAAACATTTGACCTTTTATTTATATTAGCAAAGGCAAATAAATTTAATATGTATACTTTGTATTTAATTTCTCCTTTTCCCACATTAATACTTAACATAGTACATTTTCAAGTTTTCCTTTCCTGTTCATAATAAATATTCTTTTATTACTTAATCAAGATATACACCTTTTCTAGTGGAAATTTTGTTATTTTTTCCTTTGAATAAGAAACTCAGTCTGTCTTTAACCTTGTGTTGTAAACTTTATTTCTACAAAAAATCTAACAAAGTTTTCCTTAAAAGAAACAAAAGCACAATAATATTCTTTTTCCGATCTTTCCCTTTACTACGCCTCCCCCAACTCCCCCCGAGACTTTCCTTAGTCCAGCCTTCTAATCACAACCGGAGTGTTTTCCACTAGCTCTTGGAGTTTCTCCAAGCAACTTGCTCTCTTCCTCCCCTCTCCTTTGATTTCTCTCTCTTAGTTCTGCGTTCGTTTTTACTTCCTCTCCCCTTTTTTTCTTTCCCCAAGAAGGAGTACGAGTAATTGTTTCTTCCTTAACTGCCTTGTAGTTAGGAAACCCATTTTTTTGGTTCCTCCCATGTCTTTTATGTGGTTTCTACTGAAACACTTTACTTAATTCATTATGGATCACATAAACTTGAATACAAAGAGTCATACATTATATTTTCTTTTTACTAAAGTAAACAAAAATATTTTTATTATAAATTCCTCATAACTTCTACTTAATAAAACTTAATACATTGATTATTATATGGTATTTAAAAATAAATTATGAATTGGAAAATACATAAATAATTAATGCAATGAAATGAATATAGACCAAAATCACCATAATGCAAATGTCATAAGATGGATGTATGCATTAATATCTTAGGAAACCGTGGCGGTTTTTCCCACAGTTATATGGTTACACGGTTTTTTTTTAATGTCTTTCCACTCGAGGTAGGAGGAGGAATAATCGGCACAATTGCAGGAAGGAAAACAAAATGAAACGATGAGCATTAAAACTAACACGTGACCAATTTTTTATTAAAATATTTTTTCGTGTTTGTATCCATATTTTAAATACGAGTACCAGTCACAAGGGCTTAATTGTGACCAAATTTCCTGTGGGATTTGTTGTACTAAAGCTTCCACTGTGTAAATAATCTTTCCCGCGGGCTTTTATGAAAAGCATCCACTTTGTTTTGTCGGTCTCATAATTTTCTCGTGGGCTTTGATAAAAGTATCCACTTTGTTCTGTGTAAAATTCTCCGTAAGATTTTCTTTTTCCGACAGGAATCTGTTGGATGGATGACGCCCTGGCATTACTCGAAAGCAATAATTCCATCCACTCGGATTGGAATCTTTATGAAAACGTTGCCCCGGCGGTACTGAAAAGTAATAATTCCATTCACCTTTAGGTCAGTTCAGGGATGACCCACAATAATGCTTGTCCCCCCTCACTTCCTATATAAGGAGGGTAAGGCTGATTGCTGAGGCAGTCACATTCGGAGTTTGAGTCAGTCTGAGTCTTTGGGAGTTTTGTGTCGAGTACCTCTCCTGCTCTGCATCTGCGGACGTTCAGTTTGATGTGCTTGCATCACGAGAAGAACTCAAGTCCTTAGCTGATTTGGGAGCCTGTGCATCAGTGTGCTCGGCACTAGTGAGAACCTAAAGTGGCTGAATCATATTAGAAAGTCATCCAGTCTGTATATGATTTTAAGTCATATTCTGAGGTAGAGCCTATCTTTCGCCAGGTAGCCTTTGGTATTACTTGTTCCTTGCGAACAACATATAGTCTGATAAATGCGAAGATAGTCAATCTCTGTAAAGAATCTCTCTGTAAGAAGCTTTATCCATTCTAAAATAAAATGAGTATACCATTCTGTATCTGAATACTTTGCGCATATATAATGTCTGTTGTGGTAGTAGTTATCTCTGAAGCTTACATCCGAAGTTGGCAGGAAGTTCGCCGAAGGAACGAAGGGATGCCAAGGCCGTTGTTAGGCGAGGAAGCCATTGTTGGGGTCGTGAGAGCGTTAAAGTTCTGAGTAGGTTCACCACTGGTTCACCAGGAGTCAATAATCATAGATAACCAAAGAGACACAATAGGGCCAAGTCAGCAGAGAAAGCGACAACAGCATAGCGCGCGGAGCACGCAGCACTGCAGCAGCACTGTACCACCAACACTGTAGCTGTAGCACCTCTGTAGCAAGCTTGTGACCAGAGCCCTTGCTTAAAATTGGTATCAGAGCTAGTAACGTCTAGTTCAGAAGGTCAGTATTCAAAAAATTTGTCCTCATAAAGAATGGATTCTTTCTGGAAATCAGTTTCTTTCCGAGAGTTAGAAGAGAGAGATTCTAAGGCTGAAGAAAACCCTTTAAGGGATATGTTTGCAATAAGTTCCAGTTGTGTTCTGAATTTTGCCGAACTTGAATTTGAAGAACCCCAGCCTTCTGCCTGTTGGGAACTACTTGCCATAGCTCCCTCATAAGTATATAGGGATTTGTCTGTTTTCCATTTAAAAGCCGCAACTAGAATCAGTATTAAAGAGTATGTGAGCCAAATTGAAGAAAACTCAGATAATATCCAGACTATATCTCTGTTAAACCCAAAAGAGTTACAGGACGAGGCTAAAAGATTGAAAACAAACTATTTACATTTAGGATGCATTCGAGTAGGGATCAATCCTTTGATACATAAAGGATTACATACTTTTGTGTTAGCCCCTTTCCGAGATTTAATGCACAATAAGTATACTGATTCCCTAATAGGCGGAATTGTTGCACCTATGTCTAATGGCCCATTCTATTTCGACTATTACCTAAATTTCTCTATATATACATTCGATGAAACCATAGACCAGATCCTCTAGCTCCAGGTCCAAGCTACTGGTTTCAACATGCAAAAAAAGAGAAATAATATAGCCATTCATACCAAAGGCTGTTTTCGACACACCAACACCTTGTGGCCAACCATCCGCCATACACCCAGTAGAGACTCAAAGTCAAGTGTCATTGTCATGATTGATGCGAAAAACCAAAAAATTGAGTATCAGACAATCTGGTGGGAAGACTTGACATTTCCAGAACATTGGGTGGTAAATAATCCTAAGCCTCTTCTACCAAATATCACCTCTGTTGATATTAAAAAAAATCTGTCTTCTACTGTCATATCTTTTCCTAGAAGATCTACAATTGACCGCAGAAGAATTGACGCTGCCTGTAAGCAATCCAAATATTACAGAGACCCCTCCACTATCAATACTGCTTCTTCCAGTTCATCTTTTTGTAAACATGATTCTTTGATTGAGTTAGCACAACTTGTAAATTATCATTCATTAGAAGTAAAATGCCCTGAATGCCAAGAAAGTATAAATCTGCTCACTCTAGCAGAATCTGCTATACATGCCAATCACAACCCCAGATCTGGTATTGCTCCTCCAACCTTTGTCAGTCAATGTTCGAACCCCAAGTGCTTAGATATACCTTTTCCACATGAGCAGGATACAGATCATGTATTCACGATGCATGAAATTGTGACATTAGAAGGAGAAGACCCAAGGCTAACTGAGATGATGTGTCTAATGAGACCAACAAAACCCAGATATGGCCTAGGACATCTTGAACATTCAAATTTCCTGATACCAGATTCCAGATTTCGCCCAATTCCTGCTGATTGCAAAAATCCTGCAGTTATGGAGATACACAAATTCTACTCTCTTATGAATGGATTCCTGAAATCAGAGATTAGTGCAAAATGGATGAAAGCAATGTTAAATTTGGATTTGTACACTAATCCCCAGGCAGATGAATTTGATTAGAATTATACTCCCAATGAGAAGAAAGAATTCACTGAAGACTGGAAACATTTTATGGAAGTAAATAACACATGGATATCTTTCTATTCCTGGAAAGATAATATCTCTCCATTAAATGTTTTTACTGGTTCCACAACCACTTCAACAAACAAGCATGCTTGGACTGAACTAGATGGAACAAAAGTTGAAACTCCGTCAACATTTCCTCCTTTCAAAAGAATTGTGATTGGAGAAAATAAAAACGCATCCAAGGCCATTCCCTTAGTGCAGAAAGATGACAATGCCTTAGGCATTGATGGGAAAATACAGAAAGCCAATGAACAGATAAACTCGACAAATAATGCACTGAAAGGCTTAGAAATAAATGTAGCAAAATCAGCAGAAGTCAAGGAGCAAATTGATACTATGCAAGTATCAATTAATGATGTAAATAAATGTTTGAATAATGTACAGTTTGATTCTAGTCTGATTCATTCTTATGCAAGAGAATCTTTATCTAAAATAGAAGAAGTCAAAGAAAAATTAGTTGATTATTTAGATACAACTAAACATCTTATAACTGGTTTAACAGAAAAAGTTGAAAAGATGAATATGTCAAAAGTTGAAAAACCAGTTCCAAACTCATTTCTTGTAAAAAGAAGCATAAAGATTCAAGATCCTGTTAAAAATGTCAACAGGTTTCCCGCCTTATTTCCCAAAGAAGTAGCCTCAATCCACTGCAAAGATAACCATTGCATTCTTATTTAAGGATGAAGAAGAAGAAAAAGGGAAAGAACATAAAAGTCACGATACACAAATCTTTCCCATATATGAACCTCTGGAGCATAGGTTCACCCAAATACCCAGCCCTTGACATTGAAGGAAAAGGAAAGCTTCCTGAAGCACATACCTTTTTCCCAAATTCCCATAGAGAGTGGAATATAGATAACATGAGTGTCGGCCAAATCAGGCATATGATTGACATGATGTATACAGAATATATACTCATGTGTCTTAGAGGAAAAAGTGAAATTGATGCTTGTAGGACCATTATTCAGTGTTTTACAGGAACACTCCTTAGGTGGTGGGAGACAGAATCTTCCCCAAAGCTCATTGAAACAATGGAAGCAAAAGTTCTCAAAGATGACAAAGGAGATGTAATACACAATTATGATGGCACATTTACCAACAATATGATAGGCGCCTTGACATCAATGATTCTAGAACATTGGTGTGGAAGTGAAACAGAAATTGCTGACAAAAATGAAGTTATTATAATGAATCTAAAATGCTACAAGATGTCCCAATATGAAGACTTCCATAGAGACTAGATGCAAAGGATCTATAAAGTCAAAGATTCAAAGAACCTATTATGGAAACAGGTATATCTTGCAACCTTGCCATCTAGATTTGTCGATTATATCAGAATGCAAGAAGTCTTCCAGTTACCTTTTGAGTCATATACATGGGGTGAAATATATGCTCACATTACAAAGACACTGGTAAGTCTTTGTACGAGCTCAAAGGTGAATAAATCTTTGGAAAAACTTTGCAGATTGCCAGACAAAAAGTCCATTTGCAGCAAGTATGGACTTACAATGGATGATCCTTTGGTAAAAAGAAGGAAAGATAAGAAAAGAGAAAATAGAGAGTTTAAAGAAACTTTCTACAAAAACAAAAGAAAATATCCAAAGGACAAGAAAAGATATTCCAAACCAGTGTGAGGCCAAGCCTCCAAAGCAAAGAAAGGGTATTATAAGTATGTTCCTAGAACACACTATTATAATCGCTCTGATATTCACCTGCACACGGCCAAGCAGGAGTAGTGGAATAAATTCACTTGTTGGTTATGCAGGCAAAATGGACATACATCTTCTAGATGTCCACTAGGCGAAGAATCAAAGTTAAACAGAGGTAAGAAATCTAAAGCCTTTGCTCAAGAAGCCAAACAAATTAAGCAAGAAGGAAGAGGACCAATGATCTATATGAAACGTGGTTCTCGTACACACAAGACAGAGCACTGCCCGAATGTTACCATCAAGTAAATTGCTCAGCAGCACCAGTTAGAAGAATCATCCTATGATTCTTTTAGTTCTTCTTCTGCAGAAGAACTACAAGCCTACATGGAGCAATATTCAGATTCTAGTTCTTCACATTGTTTATGTTCTGATCCCGAAGAATGTGCCTGTCATGCTCAATATGATTCTAATTCTGAATATTACAGTGGATCAAGTGAAGAAGGGGAAAAGCCCAAGCCCCAGAAAGAAAAGGTCCTCATGGCAGCAACAGAAGAAGATGAGCTCAAAATTCTATCCCAAATACGAGCCATGGAGGAAGGAGAAATGAAGAGCCGATTGATTGAAGCTTTTACTGACCAGCTCAAATCCAAAGCTTCAAAAGGTTAAGGTAATAAGCGTTTATTCATTGATTCTTGATATGAAAGATATGCAGAATATTTTCAAAGGCATCATCAAAAACCTGACAGAGTGAGATCACTCACTCTAGGAGAAGTAAGCCGTGAGATTCATAATCTCAAGGCAAAATCCTATGCAATAAAAATGCAAATTGCAGAGCTGAAGAAAGGAAAAAAAATGGCAAAAGAAGAAGAAGATGATCAGCCATGGGATACTGCTCAATATAGCAATAGCCAAGAAGTCCAAGTTGCTGAAGAAATGAAGTATCCAAATTTTGGATTCAAAGATATGAGATTATTAACTATATCCTATTAGCAACACCATGTTAAAGTGAATGTCTTCATAAAAGGGAAAATGTTTGAAATGGTTACTCTTCCAGATTCTAGAGTAGACATAAATATCCTCAATATGAAAAATATTCTAGCAAAGTATTGGGTTGCTGCAGAAAGAAAGGTAGTTGGGTTGGGTAACAAAAAGCTCCAATATGAGGTACCCAAAGCCTCTCTTTTCTTTGATACTCACCGTGTTTATTTAAAACTTGCAGTAGCTGACATTCCAGTAGATTTCATACATGGCAATGTCTTTCTAGTAGCAGTAGAACCTCATTGGTCACTCAGACTCAAAGGAGGAAAAGCTGGATATTTTATATCAGTCCCCACATCCAAAGGGAAAAGGAAGAAAATTGAGCTCCCATATATTTCTAATCCCATAAGTTCAACAATGGTCCAAAATGTATAGAATTTGGATAAAGCAGAAGCTCGACTATCAGATCTAAAAGATCTAAAATCTACCCTGAGAATTGAAGAACAACTCAAGTTTCCCAAAATAAAAAGTAAGATTGATGATTTAAAGAAACAAATTGAAGAAGAATGTTGCTCAGAGGAACCTAATGCATTTTGGCATAGGAAGTAGCACAAAGTAGAGCTCGCTTACAAGGAAGGATATGCTGGCAAACCTTGTAAGAGCAGAGCAATACCTATGAGCAAAGAATACAAAGATCTTTGCGAACAAGAAATTCAGCAGGTCTTTAACAAAAAATTGATAAGAGAATCGAACAGTCCCTGGAACTATTATGGATTCTACATAAACAAAAGAGCTGAGCAGATTAGAGGCATCCCAAGGCTAGTCATCAATTATAAGCCTCTAAATTCAGTCCTAGCTGATGATACCTATCCAATACCTCATAAAGGAGATTTAATTCGAAGGATAGCAGGAGCCAAAATCTTCTCCAAGTTTGATCTAAAAGTAGGATTTTGGTAGGTAGCCGTTTCTGAAAAAGATAAATTCAAAACCTCCTTTAGTATACCAGAAGGACATTATTAATGGAATGTCATGCCTTTTGGGTTAAAAAATGCTCCATCAAAATTCCAAAAGGTAATGGACAATATTTTCAAGCCATATTTTGATTGGCTAATTGTATATATAGATGATGTATTGATTTTCTCCAAAACCATTCATGATCATTTTAAGCATGTAAATATCTTTAAAAATTTGGTTAAGCACAATGGTTTGGTGCTTAGCAAAAGGAAGATAGAAGTTTTTCAAACTTCTATCAAATTTTTGGGCCACACAATCTGCAATGGGCAGATTTCCTTGCAAAAACATGCACTTGAGTTTGCAGATAAATTTCCAGATGTCATAGCAGACAAGAACCAACTGAAAAGGTTCTTAGGCTACCTCAACTATGTCAGCAACTTCTATCAGGACTATGCCAGTGACAGAAGAATATTGGACAAAAGATTGAAGAAGAATCCTCGAGAATGGACAGATGTCCATACAAAGGCAGTCTAGAATATCAAAGCCAAGGTAAAATCTTTGCCTATCTTATATGTCAGCGATGACCTTGCATATAAAATTGTTGAATTAGATGCAATGATCCAGATTTAAACAGGAACGCAACAAAATACAGAGATAACCATATACACAAATATGCAGCGGAAATAATACTTCATTTCATTAATAGAAAATACTGAAATATGCTTACAACCAGAAATGGAAATAAACCAGCTAAGGGCGATGGTAGCTTATCTCTGAGAAGAGATGTGGTGACTACATGCCTCTGAACTGTGTTACAATGAGGCTCGGAGGCCTATTTATTATTGAGAAACAATGAAAAACCCTTCACATCCCAAAACCTAACCCTAGAAGATGAAACGCCAAATTGTGGGCCCTGTTTAGGTAAATTGGTACATCAATTTCCCGGGGTCGTAACTTTGGCATATGATCTCCGTTTGAGGTGTACAATAGCTCGTTAGAACGATCTATCCAAGAACTACCACTTTGGGAAGGGAAACATCGGTCCATGGACCCATGTTGCCCCCAGATTTCCAAAAAAAAGTCATTTAGGGCCTCAAAACGGCTCCGGAAGTTCAGGACCCGAAAAACTGCTAAAAATAGTAAGTTGTGCTACAATTAAGGAAACTGAAAATGCTGAGAGAAACAATGATGGGGGTCCAAATGGACTTGGTAGGTGGCCACCAATATCCACCTGGATCATGCAATTAATATTGGATGGGGTGGAGTTTTAAAACAAAAAGTTGGAAAAGATGAACAAGTGGTTCAATTTGCTTTCGGAGTATGGAATCCAGCCGAGCTGAACTACTCCACAATAGAAAAAGAAGTAAAGGCAGCATGGAATTGCATCAGTAAGTTTGAAATTTATCTCATTAACAAATCTTTTCTGCTTAAAACTAATGCATCTGCTTTGCAGAAGGTGTTAACAAAAGACATCAAGAAGGTCGGAGAAGCCAAGTTTGCTAGATGGCAAGCTCTTTTTGCAAACTTTGATTTTGAGGTGGAACACATAAGAGGAAAAGGGAATAGTCTCCCTGCACTCTTCAAATCTGAACTGAACCGTAGATGGGATGTTCAATGAAGCATATTATGTGGACAATAAATCATGACTATCCCTTCAAGAAGTCAACAAACCTCAATCCATTTAAAGTTGAAATATATATGTCTATCGATAAATTATATAAAATATTTCAAATACATACATATTTCAAATACACACATTATATATATATTATATATTTATATATAATATATATAATATATATAATATATATATATATATTATATTATATAATATAATAATATATAATTTTAATATTTCAATGTTTAACTGATAAAAAAAATAAAATAATTCAATCAATAAGAGAAGACCAGAAAGGAGAATGTCAATTTCATTCAAGTTTTTAAATATATATAATATATTATTTTTATATATCAAGTGTCTCCCTCAACACACCATAGAGTGTAAATTATGAATAAAAATGTTTATTGCTAATAAAATATTTCAATTCCTTTATATAAAAAAATAATTGAAAGTAAAACAATAATAATCATCAGTAATAAGAAGATCAAATCTTTTTAGAATAACTAATGAGGGAGATGCATAATTCTTTTGTGGTATATTAATTCCTCTGTGTTTGGTCTTTGTTGATATAAACTAGTATGGTTTTCTTTTAATATATATAATATATATATATATATATATATATATATATATGTGGGGCATTTAAAAAAACTATTTGTAATATTATATAGAGATACATTTTTCATATTTTTTCACTCTAAAACTTATTTGAAATCAAGAATTTTGATCCTATCATCTAAAAGTGAGAAATTTTTTTTTTAAAATATAAAATAATACTATTCAAATATATTGTTAAGATATTTCAAATATTTTATTTAAAGCTTACACTAACATAATTAAAAAAAAATTACATTATAAAGTGAAAATATAAGATTTATTTTTATTTTCAATTACTTTATCTATGTAGGCTTTAACCTTGTACATAATTTACCTACAAATGAAGTCTTAAAAATAGAAAATAAACAATGGCGAGAGTATAAAACATAAAACATATAACACAAAAATTTTCCCATGGATCCCAAAACTAGGACTACCAGATTGATATTTTTCATTATATTTCTTTCAATGTTACAAAACATATACATACATGTTGAAGCATCCATAAACCCGAGCCCATTAACCCTAGATTAGAACATAATCGTAGTTCCCTTACTGGATCTACAAAATATCATGGGTAGAAAACTATCATGCCCAAATCCATGTGTGAAATCTATGCACAAAACCATAGGTAGGCTCTCCACCTAGTATAGGTTCCAAAAAAAATTCTAGGGGCGCTGCTCTTGGCACAACGAAGGGGGAGTGACCACCCCCCTCTAACCCCTTGACTTCACCCCTGAACAAAGGGGGAGTGGCCACCCCCCTCTAACCCCTTGACTTCACGCCTGAACAAAGGGGGAGTGGCCGCCCCCCTCTAATCCCTTGACTTTGTGCCTCAGGCAAGTCGTGAAAATAATATAACACACCCAACAATTTATAGATGAAATTGGTATAAAATTATGCTAGATAATTTAATATGTTATATACAAATAATCTCTCTCAATTACAATTACAATTACAAGTTGAAGATAGAAATAATTATGCATGTCATTCTTATTAAGTTGTAAAATGCACTTCTAAAAATTCATATATATTCAAGAAAAAATAATTATGATAGATTCCAAAAAAATTACCACATTTATATTAAAAAAAAACAATTTTATAAAGAAGTCTGTATATTCCAAAAATAATAGTTAGGATGGATTATCAAAAGAGCTACCATATTTACTAAAAACAAATTTCAGCTCTATAAGAGTGAAGGTTGTTTTTGAAGTGTATAACTTTGTGAAGGGAGAGAATATTTGTGATGAATACAGAGAAGAGTTACTATATTTACCAAAACCAAATTTCAACTTTATAAGGAGTGTTGTTTTTTTATGTATAAGTTTTACGATATTTACCAAAACCAAATTTCAATTTTATAAGGAGTGTTGTTTTTTTATGTATAAGTTTTACCATATTTACCAAAACCAAATTTCAACTTTACGAGTGTTGTTTTTTATGTATAAGTTTGTGTATTGGTTATTTCTTTTCCAATAAGAATAACAAAAGTGAAGAGAATAGTTGTGATGGATTGGCAAAGGAGCTGCCCTATTTACCAAAAACAAATTTCAAATTTATGAAGTGTTGATTTTGAAGTGTATGAGTTTGTGTCTTGGTTTTTCTTTTCCCGTTGTAATAACTTGAAGACAGAGCCCGTGTATGGTGAGTAAGTAAGATTTTAAGAATATTTATACATAAAAAGATAAATAATGGATATGTTTATATGTGTAATGAATAAATTATATAGATATTAATTTGTGTATTTGATTTATCTATATATAAATATATATAGAAAAATCATAAAAGTATTATGATGAAGTTAATAGTTTATTAAACATTATTTTAATGGAAAGGGAAAAGTATTTTTGAAACTTAAATAAATTAATGAATCATTTTCAATTAAAGATGACAGATTTTAAACATATCATGAAAAATCTACAATAATTATATAGCTATTAAAAAACTTATATAATTAATACCAATATAGATTTATTTTAAACATTGATCTAACATGAGCTTAGAGAGATCCAATTTCTTAAAGTGTATATTATTTATGAGCCAACATCATTTAAATGTTTTGTATAGTTATTTATTTATTTATTTTTAGATTTTTCTTAAATTTTATTTTGGTCCACATGAACAAAAAATCAATTCAATTTGATAACCTGCTTACACATCATAATGTGTTTGTATAGTTATTAATTTTTTTTTTTTTTTTTTTTTTTAAAATTTCTTTTTCATAATTTTTATTTTGAAAAACATAAGTAAAATTTCAATTCAATTTTAATAATAACTAACGGCATTACACATCATATATAAAATAATGGCAAACCTCAATGAGAAATATAAAAAAATAGACCATATTTCATGAGAAGTCTGGCAGCAAAAGTAGAATGACAGTTGCAAAATGTGGTGGGCATTCGAACCTAATCCCTAGGTGAGCTCTATCCCTCGTTAGCTAATCCCTCGGTGAGCTCTCTTCGTGGTTAGATGGCGTGTGTACGTAAAAATTAAATTAAATTAGTTTGATAAATTAAATTAAATAAACTTTAATGATGACCTAGCTTCACAGTCTGGTCAAGAATTGGGAAACAATGTATAAACTCTGCGCATTGCAGCTATGAAGCAACCTTCGTGAAGTGCGTGGTCGAAGGCGTGGCTAAACATTGCTGGACAGACAGCCGGAGCTGGCCTTCAAATTAACACTAACTTTTTCAACCACGGTCCATCAAAAGTCTGAGCCCAGCTTTATCTGTAGTTTCTCTACTTCTGTTCTAATGATATGTGATCATATTGGTATACTAATTTGTATCAAAGAATATGATCCGTGATTTATATCGTAATTTGTATAATAATTGTGATTTAAATTATTAGATTTATTTTTAGATTTTTAAAAGAATATTCAGAAATGGTATATTATTGAATTTAAGTTTTTATGATCTATATTAAATTTTTAGACACATTTTTGATAATAATCACATCAAAATTTTATTTGCTGAAAATATCACTCATGTCATGTTATGTTTGCAGGTTATAATCGCTGATGCCATAATTTGCTTCAAATTCATTTGCGGTAAACATCACTCATGCCATGACATATTTGTATGTGATAATCACTCATGCCATGGTTCGCTTCTTCATCTTGTCACGACAAGGAACCACACTAGTTTATTTGAAAAAAAGTAGACAAATAAATTTTTGATGTGATTATCACAGAAAACATGTCTCAAAATTTTTATATTATAATTAAAATTAAAATTCTTATATTAAAATTTCAATTATGATAAATAAAGCAAAAAATTTAAATCCAACATGTTTATTTTTTTCATTTTAATGTAAATGATCTCTTCATCTCCAACTAATACTAATAATAGTACTAGTGTATATAAATTTAATTATGGTTGTGGTTCTGTGCTAATGATATGTGATCATATTTGTATCTTAATTTGTATCACAGAATATGATCAATGATTTATATTAATAAATTGTGCTTTAAATTATTAGATTTTTTAATATTTTAAAAAAGAATTTTAAGAAATTGTATATTATTAAACTTACGTTTTTGTCATCTATGTCAAGCTTTTGAAACATATTTTTGGCAATAATCACCTCAAAAATTTATTTGCTGAAAACATCACTCATGCCATGCCATGTTTGCAGGCTATAATCACTTACGCCATGATCTGCGGCAAATTTATTTGCCCAAAACATCACTCATGCCATGACATGTTTGCCTGTGATATCACTCATGCTATAATCTGCCCCTTCATCTTCTCATGATGACAAACCACACTGGTTAATCTGAAAAGGCTCAACAAATAATTTTTTGATGTGATAATAGCCAAAAACATGTCTCAAAATTTTTATATTATAATTTAGATTTAAATTTTTATAGTTAAATTTCAGATATGATAAATAAATAAAAAAGTTTAAATCCAAGATGTTTATTTTTTTCATTTTAATGTAAATGAGCTCTTCATTTCCTACTAATACTAGTGTATATAAATTTAATTTTGGATATGTTATGTGTAGATAAAGATCAAAGTTGTGTAGATGCAATTTTATTTCATTTTTCTTTTTTATTTTATTTTTTTTCTATACGTTCAAAATTAAAATAGATTTACATTATTTTAATATACCATGCTTTATATTAAACACTAGAATATATACATTTTTCTTTGGAATTAAATAATATAACTTTAAAATGTTTTAACCACAATACGATAAAAGAAATTAAATCCCTAGCCATGCAGCACACCTCTATGGGTAGTTTCTCTGGTTCTGTTTGAATGACCGCAAATCATATTTATATTTGTCTAGGGAAGGAAAAATTGCATTTCTTAAATTTGGTTTGGTTCTGATGACCCCCAATCAAATTTGTATGGTAGCATTGGCCTGAGAAGTAAACTTTGTATCATTGAAATGTGGTTTTTCTGGTTTTCTTGGGATGATTACACATAATAATTATATCATGGTTATTGTCTGGGAATTAAAATTTGCATCTTCTGGCAGTAGGTCAGTTTGATGCATTACAAATTAGTTAACAAATCTCTATTTCCCATAGTGTTTTTGTGGCCGATATTTTGTGGCTCGCACTATCCAAAATCTTCAAAAAACTTGGGCAAGCCACAGGTCTATTTATGAATGATCTCAAATCCTCCATCCTATATGGTACATGAAAATTAGAGGACATAGCATATATACAGAGAAATTTTAGGGTGGGAGTGGATCCACTGTGGGCATGAAATATCTAGGATATCACTTAAAGCCATGTAAATACAAGAACATCGAATAGATGTGGCTGGTCGATTGATTTTATAAGAGAATCAAGGGTTGGGAACACTGGTGTCTCTCACTAGGAGGCCACATAACCCTCACCCAGTCTGTGCTCACCCAATTGGGCGTCTATTGGGCACACTTATTTGGAATCCCGCAGCTAATTATAAATTCTCTAAATCGTATAGTGGCACAATACATTATTACAAATACCATCTTGTCAAGCATTATAAATATCAGCCATTTTGGTTGGGCATTGTTGCTGAAGTCATTATGGCGGGGAATCTTTGGTGAAGGCATATGGGGTAATATTTTACGCTACAAATATCTCAAGAATAAATATTTTATTTGCTAGATGCACCAGAGATCAATTGGCAACAAAATGGGATCAAAGATATGGTGCAGTTTTAACAAGATTAAAGAGCTTTTATTACAAAACATACGCTGGCAATTCGACACTCGACACCAAATAATTATGGGAAAGGATCGTATCCTGGGTATGAGCATGGAATCACTTATTTCTATGAAATTATTAAACCTTTTCAATAGTAGAGGCATCTTCTTCTGGAACTAGGTTATCCGGAATGGCTCGGTAACATACCAATTTGGAAGGAGGCCAATCAAGTAGAACTCACCGGATATCTGGAACTGGAATGGAAGCGAATAACAAATATGATGAGAAGTGCTGGCTTTTTCTATGACTGTAGGGGAGATCGAATCACTTGGACTAGAAAGAAAAAGAAAACTGTGGATATAAAAGTAGTGGACAATTATTTCTACCTTTGTATGAGGGAACTACGGCTCACTTAAGATGTTGGTTCTATAAGTTTTGGCATATCGATATGTCTATCAAGCTCATCATGTTCCCGTGGTTGACATGGCAGAATAAAAACCTTACCTTGGACAATATATGAAAGAGAAATCGACAAGGGTTGGGGATCTGCTACCTATGTTGGAACGAGGGGGGAGATAACAAACATCTATTTTTGGAATGCCCATGTTTTGTCTGCATATGGAAACATTTTACAACCAATATGAATATTCCATATGTCCAATACAATAATATAACTGACTGTTTAAAATGGTGGAACATTCAATACTCCAAATGGAGGACGCATTCCTTGGTAGTTTTCTGGGAGATTTGGAAATGGTGCAATCCATATATTTTTGGAAGTGTTAAGTTGAAAGAAGACATGACAATTTTTCACATAGATCGATGGATCAGTATTGGTCAAGACAATGAAAATTCACACAAAGATAAGGATGACATGGGAACGAATCCATGCAATGCATACCCAACGAGCTATTTTAATGGGGCTTCACAAGGAGGGAGGTCCGGGTGTGGCGTTTGGATTAAATTCACTGAAGACCAAGAGTTTTGGATACATTGGTACGTGGGAGAGGGATCGAGCATGAAAGAAAAAGCCATTGCTTTGTGGGGCTTACTTTGGTTCACAAAATACATGGGTATCCCCCACATACATATCTATGGATATTCCCACTGCATCATTGACCATACCATTGGAAAAAAATATCAACAAAATTCACTACAAGGATGTCTAAGTTGCCACATTCCAGGAATTCACTATACAACATATCAGTTGGGACTTCAACTAGAATGTAGACAAGGTGCCAAAGAAAGGTCTGCTAGATACATCAGAAGGGTTACACATTCAAATAAAAATGATCACAAGGTCGATAGAAGCTGGATGCCTTCTCCTGCCTGGGTAGAACACTCTCTCCTTTGTTTCGTGTGTAGAACATGACCAACACAGATAAGTATCTTTTAATATGCATTTACTCTTCACTTTTGTATATGGTAAATATGTAAAAAATGACACACTGTGCTTTCACATATAGATGACAATGTTTGAAAATTAACACTCTCTAGTCATAACATAGGCATATAGTTTTGTCAATAATGTGGTATGGGACAATTTTTACATGCTAAATATAGATAGGATCTCGAATAGGTTGGAGCCGATAGACATATTTCTGGAAATATATTGTTTATATGTACTGTTTTATATAATACAAAACAAGTGTTTCTTTCGTGTTGTATAAAAAAAAAAAATTGCATCTTCTAAATTTGGTTTCTCAGGTTTGGTTTGAATGACCACAGAACATTTTTGTATTGTCGCCTTGCCATGGGAAGTAATTATTAATAAGTAACATTATATAATTAATTAGTCATGTCCTGATAAGTGTTATTAGACTGGAATATATTTTCAATTTTGTTTTAAGGAAAATTACTTAAATATCTAACTTTTGAGTTGATATTTATGTCAAACTCTAATATTATTGTGGGTTGGATATTTAATGAACAATTTGAAAAGCTAATGTTCATCGATATATTTCAATATGTGTTGAAAATTTAATGAATAGTCTCAGAAATGTCATCGACAGTATTACTAAATTTTTATCCCTACATTTAAATGTCTGTATGCGAATAATTTTAGTTTGTTGTTTATTTTATTTTGGGTGTTGTTTAGTTATTAAATATTTTGAAGTTTTTGATTAAAATGTGGTTATAATTTTTATTAAATTGTAATTTTTTGTTTTTTAAAATATTTTTTTGTATATATATAATTCACTATTAGAAAAATAAACTCTGAAATAATCAAATTGTAAAGAATTCAAAATTTAAATGCTAATAAAAACTTTAAAGCATTTAACAAGTAGGCTACATGTTTCTTTTCTTGCTTATTTCGTTCGATATTCAAGTTTTCTACTCAAATATATTTGATGTGCCTATATACACGAGCGAGTGATGGATTCCCTGAATGAGATGGATTTCGCAGTTCGACTCTAGCAATAGGGTTTAGGTAGTTCGACTCTAGGGGAAGAATTAACATGCTTAAGTGGTTGATTTGGAACATGTGGGTTGTGTTGTTGTCGAAGAGTAGTTACTATAACTATTGAAATTGGGAGCAATTAAGTATTATTCACTAAGTCAATGGTTACTTCAATGTCTTTTTGGTTAGGATCACATAGCACCAAGAGGGATGGTGGTGTCTAAAGACATAGTGAAGGTTTTAACCCCGTACAGAAATTACCTACATACAAATTCTAAAACATAGAAAATAAACAATGCGAGAGCATAACACATAAAACACATATACATAGAGATTTTCCCCTGGATCCCAAAACCGAGACTACCATCTTTATTTTTCATTATGTTCCTTTCAATGTTACAATATATATTTATACATGTCGAAGCATCCAATACCATGGACCGAAAACCATCACGTCCAAAACCATGTGCGAAGATCATGCAAAAAACCATAGGTAGGTCTGCCCAACCTAACATAGGGTACAAAACCAAAAAAATTTGGGGCGCTCCCTCGGACCCCATAAAGTGGGGTTACCTGCACCCCTCAAACCCCCTGTGCACCCCCCGCTATGCAATCGGTGTGACGAAGGGGGGGCTCCGCGCCCCCTTTAACCCCCCTGTTAACTATGTGGGCTAGTCATGGAAAGAATATAACACAACTCAACACATAGTTGTTTGATCTCACACTCCAGTAAGATGGATAATCATGTAGTTGTTTCCCAAATAAATGGGCCACATCAAACAATAATACCATAGGAAAAACCATGGGTGCCCTTATACCTGGAGTTGAAAAACCACCAATAACTTAAGGGAGTCAAGTTTACTCAAACAACCCTAGAAACCCCCCCTTAAACTTGAGTTTGGGAGATTGAATTAGTCTCATTCATCAACCATATCATTTGAGTTCTAACATTTCTCGAGTGGATACTAGTACACTTGCAAGGATACGAGTACACTTGCCACCTTGGTACCTCTCCAAGTGGTCCATTCCAAAGCTTGATGACTCCATGCCCCACTTGCACTACATGGATGCTTGAGCAAGATCTTAAGGCCTTACAACTATGTAGGCTCTTACCCAACATGTATGTTTCAACATAAAGTCTTACAAATTCCTATAAAAATGCCTTGGAACAAATCCTTTTGGATTTTCACTCATTACACACTGGCTCTTGCATTGAACTTTTGCACTCTTGACTCCATCTTAATTATTTTCATCAATGGCCTTTCTTTTCATCCACTTTCTTTGCTTCTTTATCTAGCCTAATCCATAACTTGCTTTTCAACTACTCTCAAAACTACTACACATTTTCCTTCTTTCTCCATTTCCCTGACTGCTACGAAGGGAATCTTTTTGCAACATGGTTCCTATCCACATGATTTTCGTTGTAGGTACCCTACTCAAATACCTCCATTATCTTGTTTCCTCACACAACCCACACGATCTTGTTACTCCTTCACTTTTTTATGCAATTTTCCTAGGCCTATATCCGCATTATGATGTTTGTCTTTGAGATTCCCTCAATCTGATTTTAAAGATCATATGCTCCAGCATCCAAATAAGAATATAGATCGATCTTCATTACTAAGAACATAAAATTTTTATCACCACTTGCAACAAAGAACCTCTTATGGCATCTCTACCTATACTTCCACAACATCACCAGTGGTAAACATGAAAACCAACAAAAGAGGAAGATATTTCCTTCTTCGTCTTCAATTCCACATATCAACTAAACTAGAGTAGATCTTACTATCACAATGTTCTTTTTCCTCTACACTCAACCCAAATGTGATGTTGAAATCCTGGATGATACACACAACATCCAGTTGTGCAAAGCATTGGCATATGTTGCTCTCATTGTTGTTGTTGCGCATAACTCTACACAATGCAACACACACATTTAAATTTCCTTTGAGCTGCCTTTCACCAACGTTTCCACCACCCTATTTATTTTTCTTTCACCACCTACACTTCTCAATTTTTTTTTTTTTGCACGGATGCATTTTCCATGGCCTTCAAATAGCATTCATTGTGCCTCTTTCCTCTAGCATTTTTTCATTGTATGCCATGGCCTTCTCAAATAAATTTCATTTTCTTGGTAGTTCATCCACTTCATTTATGTTGGATCCACTCTCAAAATAACACAATGTCTATATTGATTTCTTCATCTATTTTCACCTTTTATATTCATTTCATTCTTGTATTTACCAAAAGGGCTTTGATCACTTTGATTTTTATACTAGATGTTAGGATGATGGAGCAAGGAGAGAGATGTGGTGTCTAAAGACATTGTTGTTTGATCACTCATAAGTAAAAAAAATACTCATGGAGTTGTGTTGACGTTGTTGGACCCGCCAACATTGAGGGGATCTCCCCGCTATGAAGTCCCAACTAGACCTCACACTGTTTTGTGTAGGAGTCCCATCCAGTATGATGGCTCGGTTTCCATTTACTTAGAGATTTTCCTTAGATCTTGCTTTTTGGCACATGAGAGTGTTATGTTTGTATCTTCGAAAAATGAGGTGAGTATGCCTGGTGAATGCGTAATGTAACTTATGTCCAGGTTCTCTTATTGTAAAGGGCGAGAGTAAAGTGAGCCTCTAAATGAGAGGTAGTAGTACCACCCAGGAAGAGACACACCCAAACTAGAAAGGGTCTTTCCAACATCCAGCGGAGTAGTTCACAATGGATGTGGTAGTCGTTAAAACCAAAGTGTGAGGGAAAAAATGTACACCATCCAGTAGAGTAGTCCACACATATGTGATGGTCGTTACAACCAATAAATAAGACAGGTATGTCTAATGTCCTACAGAGTAGTCCACAAGGATGAGATAGTAGAGATAAGAAATACAACACATTCTCAACAATGAAGTACTAAAACAACCAAAGTAGTTCAACTATATTAGTACAGGTTAAGCAAACATGCAATACAAATGTTTAAAGAGTAGTCTTAAAAACATCTACAAAACATGTGTGAGAATGTGTTGGCCTTAACAAGATTCTTAGTTAAGCAAAAGTACCAAGATACACTCGTACACCATACATCACTAGTCTCAGTAGTGGGACATTGGAGCCACTCCTCGCTCCTCAAAGAACAAACTGAAAACTCTCAAGGCTATGTGGGAGGAGCCAAGGTGAAAATTCCTTTCTCATACAATGGGAGGGGTATATATAGCCAAGGGTGATGCTCGACCATTGTGACTCTTGGACTACCCTCATGACCGTTCAAATTCCTATGACATTTCAACTGACATGACTCTTCAAGTTCTTGTGTGCGTCCATTGGGACTTCACTTTAAATTACATTCAGTTACAACATATATGGCCCATAGTGGTGATGTGGCCTCAGAAACTCATGACACAAATCTACATGACACTACTAACATGTATTGTCTCGCTGTGGTGTCCATGTCAAGTTGTTGCGCTGCTAAATGATGGATGTACTCAAGGGTGTGCTTTGTCTTCTCCTCAGCATGGCTTGATGTTGTAGAGTCTTCGATGGTCTTGTTCTTGTAAGATGGTTCCATTCATGCATTGCTTTCGCTTATTGTTTGATGTGCTTCTTTCATCCATCTAGCTGCAAGTAAGTCTAGTGTGTGCGCTCCTTCTTAATCCCGTTTATCGTCTCACCATGATATATAAATGTACCTGTTCCTATAATTTTCTCATGACAAGTCAACACCAAATCAAAATAATCCTAGTCTAGCATGATGCATTGTTTTCCATGTTTTTGGCCCGAGACAGATGCCAGGTTGGGAAGAGGGCACAGTAACTATGCACTGCGCAATTCTAGGTGATAGGTAGGGGGGACCAGTCACTAAGACTATGCATAGCACAACTGAGGCTTGAACAAGGAACTCTAGAGCACAATCTCCACTATTGCGGAAAATTGTACAGAGGCCACTGGGAGGGAGGATTGCACAATTGAGGACACTAGTGGCAGCTGCAAGGTGTAACCCTAAGGGACACCTCTATGTAGTTTCCAGAAGGAAGACAAGGAAGGACAACAAAGCGACCAGAGTGCAGTTATGCATAGTTTTTGAGAGTAGTGAGACCTGATTGGGGGAGCTCACTAAGAGGACACCTCTGCGCGGTTTCTGGGAGTAGTGCAAGCTCAGGTCTCTATGCAATGCAGGGTTCTAGTAAGCAAGAAGGAGGCTTGACAATTGATCTTGTGAAGTACGCAATTCAGGCTGGGCTTTGAGGGAGTTTCTGTGCAATTTTGGGAAGGAAGACAGGTTGCTCACCTCTGGTATTGCGCAGTAAAACTAACCCAGAATACAACCTCAAGAATTGTGTAGTTCCAGATAGTAGAGCAACACCATTGAGGGCTAAGAATATGTAGTGCAGCTTAGTCGGGATCCGATGAAGTGGGGTTGTTTAGTCGAGATATTTTCAGGAAAATGTCCAAGTGTGAGAGGCGATTGAACTTGTGAGGACTCAACATTATGATCACACACTTAGCATACTTTGACAATATGACAACACTGACCACCAAGACAACATAGCGAATCACGACCCTTTTTTGGTCTGTCTAGGTCTGAAAGTGACGATTTCGATGCTTGGGATAGACCTTTGGAAAACCATGACGACAATTGCATGACGGTCCTTACAACTTTGTGTGTGAGTATGAAAGGTGTTCACATAGCTAAGACAACAAAAAGAACACAAAGACAAACCTTCGAAATCACCAGAACAAGATCACAAGCATGAAAAAGTAATCAACATGCCAAAAGATGATAGTTGGTTAAGAAAGAAAATGGGTGAAAATATTATGAAGGAGCTCAAGGAATGAGCTCGAGTGTCCACAACCATCAAAGTAAAAGCCAACAAAGGCTCCGAAATTTGAGTTCAAGCCAAAATTTTGGAGTGTGTTTCAGCTCCTACAACACTTCTCTATTTTGGTTCGTTTTTAGTGCATGGCCTTGGTCCTTCGAGGAGAATTAATCCATTGTGCAGATTAATTCGGCTTCCCCACTTACCCCATGGACAGACATGGTTTTCCTTGACCCAACATAGTTGAACGCAACATAAGATTTGGCAGATCACAATGTTTTGAAATGGGAAGGGTAGTTTGGCTCGCGAGCTTAAGATTTTCTGACTATAGTTTTTCATCTCTGGTGTTGCTCCACTGCCAGAAGACCTAGATAATACCCCGATGGAGTCACGTAGGAACAAAAGAATTACTCCACTGCCAGCGAGCCTAGACAATATCCTAGTGGAGTTTCCTGCTTCACCTCTCTGCGCAAGAATCTTTTTTCTTCTTTCACCTTTGTTATTTTTTAAAGAGAACTGTGCATAGGAACTCATTTATTTTTGGGGCGGAAGAGGGATCATGACTTATTGAGTGTAGGAGAGGTTGTTCCTTTAGAGAATCATGTAAAGACCTCTAATATTTTGGAAGTAATGCTTCCATTTCATGTATAGTTGTCATTATGAGTTACGAGGAGTCAATCTAGAAGGTGTTGATTCCTAAGTTATGAATTGGAGTCGTGTCATGCCTAAGTCATAATTTGTCGAAGTCAGTGATCTAAGTCTTATATATTTAATTTCTCATGTGATTAATAGAATATCCAAGTGTGGTTTGTTGTGTGAAACCATTATCTCTTTCATTGCTCTCTTTAAATTTCTATCATGGTATCAAAGCTAGATCTGGCTTAATTCCCTCATGGGGAGGACATGAAAATGTGAGAGAGCCTTGAATGTTATTGTTTAGTACATAGATAGATTAATATAGGTGTGTGATAGTTGATTTTTATTGTGAGATTTATTTCTTCCTGTGAGTGTGGTTTTCTAGATTTTGATTTGATATCAAGCAAGAGTTATGTTGCGTTTTCTTGAAGATATCTATAGCTTCAGAAATATACAAAGTGCTACCTATCATTGTATGTGGCACAGGAAGTGTTGTAAAAGTTGTACATCGTGTTTTGCAAGGAATAGGGTTGCGACATTGTCACAATTGTGGATCTACGTCATGGATCCATGTGAAGAGTAAGAGGAATTTTGGGATTCGTTGTACAAAGTTCCACTAAGCCTCACAACAGGAGCATGTAAATGGCTGGAGTGCTCATTAAAGTATCTAGAAGAGGTGTGATGCCTTGTTTTTTTGGCACAAATCCTTGATGAACTTGACCTGCAGAGGAGGTAGTCGATATATCCCCATGGATGGTTAGATCTTGTCATCAAAGGAAATATAGTGCTTGGAATATCGAAGGGAAGCAATGGTACAACAACCATGTGGGATTGTCTCAAGACCAAGGTTTCGTCAAATTTTGAGTGGGATTATTGGTTGCATAATTCTCATGTCTAGGGTTCATGCTCACATACCCTCTTCCAATAAAATTCAAGCATAACTTGTTCATGGCTTTCAAGTGGACTATTCGGGAAGAATTCGACCTATGGCGTCGTTGCTAGTCTCGCTGCTCTATATGGTGGATTCTTTACACATGCCCATCAATGCCTATGAACTTTCAGTTAACAATACATGGATGGGTAGCATCGCTCAGAATACCAAGGCAATGAAGAGCGACATCTTAGATCTTGGATATTGCAAAAGGAACATAAAAAAATTAGAATGCATCAATCAGTAAGTATTTTCAGTATGTGAAGCAGAGTAATTCCCATACTATGAGCAATGGCAAGAAGTACTAAATCAGTCGATGGTAAGAAATAGGTTTCTCGGAGCTCTATGGTCGCTCTTTATTTCTATGTTGAATGTATTTTCAGGTTTCTCAAAGTTTGTACTTAGTTATGTGTTAAGAGTATTTCCAGGTTTCAAAGGCCAAAAGGTGGGGTGGAAAGTATTACCTGTGAGTTCGTGGAGGATCTCCTTGAATATGTGGACAATAGATTTGTTTCGTTGTGTAGGCCTACTCAAAAATTTTGGAAATCATTCAATCCTATGATTCAGGTTAAACTGCGGTCCAGAAACTGTTAATCCTAAATATTTGATATGCATATTAGATGAAATTAGAGGCTTGTTCAAAAATCATTGAAGAGATAGGTCAATGAGAATGGTTGAGATGTCTCCATATTTCATCGCATAGTGGAGGAATATTCCTAGATGAATACAGTCTGCAATGCAACAAATCATCCATCAATTCCACTGCCTAGCTTGTCACATGAGGCCAATCACAATGAGACTACTTTTCTAGTCAGATCCATGGTTTAGATGTTGGTTTGCACATAACTTATATATTTATCTCGGTTTGTTGCGTAGTTTATTATGTGGTGTGTGTTACAGTTTTATAGTGTAAGTGTAATGTGGAAAATCAAATGAAAAACCAATTATAGAAAATATTAATATATTTTCAAAATGGTTTTTATAAGATGGTCGCATCATGTGGAACTAGGAACATCAAGTTATAGGTTAATTTGATTATATTATTAAGAGGTCATCTTGTATAATTGAATTCAGAATACATACAGTACCCAGATTGCCTTCCTAGATAACTGGAGAATATAGTGGAAGACCATGTGTTTAATAGATGGAGGTATGTCCATAGGATGGTTCAGTATCAAGACTGACCTGTCGTGCTCTGGGAGGTTAAGAAGCGTCAATTCTCCAAAGAATGTGAAAGATGGTTTGAAGGGGTTATGTTTTAAATGGAGGTCAAGTGACAAATTGAAGATTTGGTGGTGAAAGAGCGGTGTTTGTGAGATTCCAGAGTGGATGTGAGTGCTAATGAAGACCAGTCAGACATATATCATATTATTGTTGTGTTATGTGCTTTCATGTAAGCATTAAGGGAGGGTGTTGGAAGTAATGTTTCCATGTCATGTATAGTTATCCGTATGAGCTACGACGAGTCAATCTAGGTGTTGATTCTTAAGTTATGAGTTGGAGTCATGTCATGTGTGAGTCATAATTTGTCGAAGTTAATGATATAAGTCTTATATATGTGATTTCTCATGTGATCAATAAAATATCCAAGTGTGGTTTGTTGTGTGCGAGCATTGTCTCTTTCACTGCTCTCTTTACATTTCTATCATAATTCAAGTTTTCTCGTTTATATTTTTTCCTTTTCCGTTTCTACTATTTGGATAAGCTTGAACATACAAAACAAGAAGTTTGAGTATAGGCACGAGGTTTCCTAGACTAGACACAAGTTCATGATTGGACCAAAATTCTCCTTACAAAAGGATTGTATTTTCCGTCAAGACTTCATTGCCCATAAGTTACAACCAAACACAAAGAAGACAAACACAGGACTAGCTAAGAATTGCATTGTCACAAGACTCTTTGAACTTCAGCCACATAAAAATTCAGAATCAAGAATGTGGTGCAGCTCAACACTTATTTACAAAAGAAAAAAAACAGAACAGTAAGGAAAAAAAAACAACAAATAAAACAACACAACAAGCAATGAAAAGACTATGTACATAGCTCGAGGCGCAGCCCCGAATCATTGAAAGTAACATTTGTCTTGGCCATTGATAGGGAGAGTTTCAATCTTCCCATCAAGTGATTGAAGATGATATGTGTGTTGGACAACCTTCTCGGGTACTGTAAATGGACCAATCCATAGGGATTGAAACTTCGTGTGCTTGACTTTGTCCTCATGGGGTTTGTCCCACTTCAAGACTAAGTCACCCACACTGAAGCTAGTACTTCCTGCATAATTTTTGTCAAACCTTCTCTTGATACGGTTCTGGTGGAGTATAAAATTTTATTTTTCTTTCATCCTTTCTTCATGTAGATTTTGCAGTGTGTCCATCCTACGCTGAACTAATAGGCACGTGTTTCCTTGGGATTCTTGGGACAACTAGAGAGCAGGAAAGTAGATGTTCAGTGGGAGGATGGCTTCTTTTCCATATACCAGGAAGTGGGTGGAAGTATTTAGAGAAGGCTTAGGTTTTACTTGGTCAACCCATAGAGAATTTACCAGAGCAGAATGTCAGTTTAGCTGTTTAGAGTAAATGGTATTTTTTATGATGCGGATGAGGTTCTTGTTTGTAGACTCAGCAAGACCATTTCCATGTGGGTAGTAATTAGTAGAATGCTTCAACACAATACCATTTTGCAATGCAAAGTCATAACTATGTAACGAATAAAAGTACGTTTCATTGTAAAAAACAAGTTATGTAGGAATGCCAAACATGGAGATGATGTTCTCTTGTAGGATGTTGATAAGTTCTTGGTTGTTCACTTGTTTAATGGAGCTTCTTCTATCCACCACATGAAGTAATCTGTAGCAGTTAGAATATAGTGGTGTTGCTTTGAAGAATGTGGGAAAAGTTTCCCAATGATATCCAAACCCCACTGTTGGAATGGTTCCTCCACTACAACAGGTTGCAGCAGTGTTGTTGACCTTCAGTTTCTCCCGGCACATCTCTAATAGACCGAAAATTTGCAGGCATAGGCATATGCATCCTTGAACAATGTAGGCTAGTATAAACTGGCCCACGTGACCTTTTGTGTTGTTGTCTTACCCACAAAGTGTCCCTCGGTTGGTCCATCATGAAGATCACATAACACCTTTTCTGAATCGTGTGCCTCCAGGCGCTTGAGTAGTATACCATTGTGGTGCTTCCTGTAAAGCACTCCATGCACCAATTGATAAGATAGAGCTTTGAGTTGGAGTGCCCTTTTCTGCTGCATAGAAAAATGAGAGGGCATGGTTCCATGCTCTAGGTACTGGCACACTTTTGTGTACTAAGAGAGGTTCCATGCGAAGTGGGAGGGGTTAGCTCAACATTATACATCTCTATATTTTCTCCCAACCCATGAGCTCTTCTTCTTCCTCTTGCGAATGCACTGATTCTGCTATTAGTCTGCAAAGACCATGATCCTTGATGGTGTGAATTGGCTTGATTTTAAGATCCTACTCTTGCAATCATGTCATCCAATTCATCCTCCTTTCACCTAGATCTTGTTGAACAAGTAGTGGTATGACTGTTGGGTGTGACATAAAGACAATGCAATGGTTCTTCAAGACATAGGGTATGAAATGCTTCACCGCCTTGTACAATGCATATTATTTTTTTTCCAAGGCCGGATAGTTGATTTTGTGTCCTTATAGGCATGCACTCAAGAAGGAGATGTGCCATTCATTGTTCAACTCATCCTTTTGAGTGAGCAGAACAATGTGTGAAGTGTCGAAAGCAAATGTATAGAGCAAGAAATATTTGCTGAAGTTTAGGCTATACAACGTGGGTGCTTCTACTATATATTGCTTGATACGGGAAAATGTGTCCTTTAATTCTCTCCCCAACTGTAGAATGCATCCTCCTTGATCATCTGTTCGATTTGTTTAACTATCTGTGTAGAATCAGATATGAAATTTCTGAGGAAGTTGATCTTCCCCAAGAAAGACTGCATAACTTTCTTGTTCACTGGGTAAGGAAACTGCGTGATGGTCCAAACTCTATCTGAGTCTACCTTGATCCCACTTTTAGCAATGATGTGTCCAAGAAGGTTACCCTTGGACACTACGAAGATGATCTTTGTGGGATTCAAGGATATCCTGTATTTTTTACATCGCTTGAAAATTTTCTTAAGACGCCGTGGGTGATCTGATCACTATCGAGAGAAGATTGTCACATCATCGAGGTAGACCACTAATCTATGTCCAGTGAGCCCACAAAATGCAATGTCCATTTCGTTCTAAAATGTTGCACCTATGTTCACCATCCCAAATGGAGTTCTCTGACTTGGTATGGAACGTTGTTTTGAGTCTGCCAGGCTCTGCTACTAGAACCTGGTTGTATCCTGAAATGTTGTCAAGCAAAGAAAACATCTCTGCTCTAGATACTGTCTACAGTATATGCTCAATGGATGGCATTTGGTAGTTTTCCTTTTCTGAGGTGCAGTTGAGATTATAGAAATCTACTCATAAGAGGATCTCCCCAGACTTCTTTCTAACAGGGACTAAATTAGAATCCCATGTAAAATTTTGAACTTTGTAAATGATCTGAGCATCCAATAACTTAGTCAGTTCTTTCTATATGAGGGGCTCGAGTGAAGGATGAAATTTCCTTAGCTTCTACTGAAAAGGCATGTCCCCTTCCTTGATTAGATGGATGTACTAGATTATTCGCGTGTCATATGTCTTCTGGTCATCGTACGTCCACGCGAATACATCATGGTACTATCTCAAAAGGCGGATAAAATCTTCTCACGCTTGTGATGTACAACACATACCTAGATTAATCTATTCATGCAAAAATGTAGAGTTGTGCTTTTTGGCGTTCGCGGGTCCCTAAAAGCGGTTTTTCAATTGATACAGCTTCTCAAGTGATACCACGCCCTTGGGGATGAGTTTTCCTTTGCTTACATCAGTTTCATCCTACAAAGATTGCTCGTGCTCGTCTATCACTGTGTCTTTGAAGACATAAACGTTAGCCGTGAAATGAAGTATCTCTTGTTGATAACTATTAAGATGGGGTGAAATAGTGTATAGCATTACATACTTGACGCACCATGATCTATAAGTCACCTACCACTTTTGGAACAACAACATTGCGGATAATGTCTTTTTATAAGCCCAAGTCGCGTGCTTCATACTCGGTGGTGTTGTTCATGCACTTGAAATCCAAGTGGCTAGAGATTAAGTGTTTTCTCTGTAGCGGGATTGTTAAAACACAACTGGCTCCAGAGCCCTCTTGTGCCTTGGATATGTCAAAGTACATGGTCCAGATGTCATTTTTACAAGGATCACTTGTAGCACTAGTACTACTACCACTACTACTACTATTTTTACAAATTACTGTACAAGTTTCATTTTCATGAGTCGAGCATGGAAGGAGATCCAACTGTGTGTCTGGTGTGGTAGGAGGTGGCTCTGCAAGATAACAACCCAACTATGTTTCCAGAAATAAATTGTCGAACATATGCTCTTCAAAAGCCAATGATTCATTTTCTCCATTCAAGGGAGTCACATTGTGCTTCATGTATCCCTTCGAAAACACTCATATCTGGTTGTTTCTACCCTTGTATGGAAGCCATAGGTGTGAGCAGTCAATAGAAAGTATCCTTGCAGCTTTCTTGACCAATCTTTGCTCAGCAATATGTCGTATGCTTCCATGATGTCCACAACAACAATGTTGATGCACTAATGAACTCGTCCATTAGACGATAATCAGATGATCACATCCCTGAGTTCACCAATGGTTGGTATGCATGTTATGTCTATTTGGATGATCTATGCACTTGTGCTACTCCATTGATCATTGATCTCCTTAGCAATGGAGAGTGGCATGACATAGAATGATACACGAGAATTAACCAAATAACTGTGAACATTGAAATTAAACTTTTCAAATGACAACAAGAATGGTGGGGAGAGTGAGTTTTCCTCCTCCAATAGGAGCACATTGAGCACATATGGGAGCGTGTCAGGAGAATTACTTGATCCCTTACTGGAAGAGGTAGCACTACTTGTAGAGGTTTTCCCAAGTTCTTGTAGAAGAATGTTCCATTGACTCTTGATTTTGGTTAAGTCATAAAGAGATATGTTTGCACTAGTTTTCTTCATATCTTCTACAATGTTATAATCCAGAGCGGGGAGGCTCACCGAGGTGTTTGGGGGTGGACTTGTGTTCATGGTGTCTGGTGGGCTTCTCTTGTCTTTGATGATGATGAACATACTCTTTGTTGTAGTTGTCTTCCTAGACTTTCTCTAAGCTTTCTATGTTGAGGTGACCGACGAACCTACTGTACTTAGTATGTCTAGTCTTATTTTATCTCTCACTATCTTAATCACCATAGGGCCCCATTGGCTTCCCAAGTTATATCAGTTTTTCTACTTCGGGGTTGGACCGTCACTCAGAAGCTCCTTCTCGGTGGTAGTCTTCTGTTTAGTATGAGTGCACTAATACATGTTTACCACATGCATAGTACTTGGGGCTTCATCAGATGTAGACAATTATTCTTCTTCATGGCCAGACTCAGCCTGCTCATTAACCGTGATGTTATTAGACAACTGTGTATCCATGGTGCTCATTCCATAGTTCTATTCTGGGCAAGTTCTCTCTAAATTCCTTTTGTGATGAAATGCACAGTATGAATCTATCACAAGCTAGTCAAGGTTGAACACTAGATTAGAGCTTTTGCGTAGATTTGGCCCGCTAGTTGCTGCCTGAAGCTATGTTCTTCTTATGTGTGTACCTAGAAGGTCTGTTGCTCACGATTGTCTCACTTGTTTGTTGTTTGAGCTCAACAACGTAAGTGGTAAGGGAATTGAGGAGACGAGTAAGGTTCTCAATGTCACTTGCTTCCTTTTCCTTAGCCTTACTCATAGAGGCATGAGACCTCTTGCCTATGTCTTTGGAGTCCTTAGTCGATTCCTCATCTGCAATGACTCCAATCGAGCACACGTATTTCTCTACAACAATTGCCTCTTCACAATTTTTGGTCAATGTTCATTTCGTAGCTCACTTGATGAACTGCGCAATACTGGTCAGCAGTGTAGACATGTAGTAGTCGATAGTGATGGAGTCATGAGGTTTGTGTCTGCTGAGAACTTTTTCACAATGCAGTTAAACCTATAATTGAAATATTTGACTTTCCCTTTTTGCTCCATCTTAATACTACCCAAATCCTTTAGTAACATGGTGGGGGTCTTGTCTTCAACAAACTTTTCAAGGAAAATTCTCTTGAACACCCCCCAGTTCTAGATGGAATTTGGTGGAAGGTTGTGGTACCATACAGATGCTCTACCATCCAAGGTACATCGAAACATTTTTCATGCAATTTCGTCATAACGTACCTCAAGTGTCTACAGATGTAGGTAGAATGTCTCTAAGTGGTCTTATGTCTTCGCTATCTTGTCAGGGTCATACTTCATTAATATCTTCTCCACGTGTCTTGTCATCTTATGTAGGACACTCGGGAGTGCCAATGGGCCCTCAGTCATCCATTCCTGATTTTTCTCTGCTATGTTGTCCTCTTCTTCATCATCCTCCTCTTCCTCATAATATGATGGTTCGTCCTCTAAATCTGTTGGTTTGTCTTTGCCTCCACCTCCTCCGTTCCCTTCCCCTCCACCGCCTACGTTGAAACTCAAGCCCAAGAGTAAGGGGCCATCTTCTTCTTCCTTTTGAAAGATTGGGAATTCCTCTTCTTTTTCCACAACTTCTACCAGCTCTTCAAGAGTGGTGAAGATCACTTCTTCCATAGATGAGACTACCACTCCTGTGGGAGTAGTATTTTAATTCCTCTGCGAATATGGAGGAGTGTACACTCCCAAAATCAATCCAACATCTTTAGGTAATTGAAAAACATGGGAATGAAAACCCAAATATGCTGATACATGATTTCACATTCAGGTCTGGGAGGTGAGAAATGACCAACTTCAGAATTTCATGTAGGGGAGAGCGAGTGAGTGTTACTGCCTTAACCAAATGATGGATGAGTGTGGTTGGTGGTATAATCAACCATAAACTAATCACAACCCTCCTTCTATCTCTAGAAATGTTAATTCTACTGGACCCACCAACATTCAGGGGATCTCCCCGTTATGAAGTCCTAACTATACATCACACTATTTGGTGTAGGAGTTCCATCTGGTACAATGAACCAGTTGCCATTTACTTAGAGAATTTCCTTAGCTCTTGTTGTTCAAAACATGAGAGTGTTATACATGTATCTTCAAAAAGCAAGGTGAGTATGCCTGACGAGTGCGTAATGTAAATTGTGTCCAGGTTATCTTACTGTAAAGGGGGAGAGTAAAGTGAGCATCTAAATGAGAGGTAGTAGTACCACTTAGGAAGAGACACATGCAAACCAAAAAGGGTTTGTCCAAAATTCAGTGGAGTAGTCCATAGAATATGCAGCAATTGTTAAAACCAAAGTGTAAGGGAAAACACATACATCATCCAACAGAGTAGTCTGCACAGATGCAACGGTCGTTATAACCAGTAAACAAGATACGTCTGTCTAATTCTTGCATAGTAGTCCACAAGGACAAGACATAACTGATAAGAAATACAACACATTCTCAACAATGTAAGTACTAAAACAACCAATGTAGTTCAACTATCTTAATACAGCTTAAGGAAAAATGCATTAGAAATGTTTAAATAGTAGTCTTAAGAAAATCTACAAAACATGCGTGAAAACATGATGGCCTTAACAAGCTTTTGAATTAAGAAAAAGTCCCAAGAGACATCTGTACACCATACATCACTAGTCCCAGTAATGGGACATTGGAGCCACAGTAACTCAAGGAAAATTTTAGAGGCTAATGTTCGTAGGTGGGCTAATTTTCTATACTTATTCCCAAAATAATATTTGCTAATTTCCTTTTTTTCTAAAAATAATTTTCCCAAGTTTTACAGTATAAAATTGTTTTACCTTAAAAAATCTTGATATTTTTACGAAAATATCATCAAACATTTTATGATTTGTCTATTAGAGACTAGTGATATTTGCCAAGGTTTCTAAACTTCAAGATAAAATTCCATCCTTAAAATTTTCCCTAGAGCGACTCCTCGGTCCTCAAATAACAGACTAAAATCTACCAAGGCTATGTGGGAGGATCCAAGGTGAAAAGTCCTTGTTCATACAATGGGAAGAATATATATAGCCAAGGGTGATTCTTAACCCTTGTGACTCTTGGACTACCCTCATGACCTTTCAAGTTCCTATGAATTTTCAATTGACATGACTCTTTAACTTCTTGTGTGCATCCATTGGAATTCACTTTACATTACATTCAGTTACAACAGATATGGGCCATATTGGTGATGTGGCCTCAACAAATCATGACACAACTTGACATGAAACTATCGACATGTATTGGTTGGTTGTGGTGGCCATGTCAATTTGTTGCGTTGCTAAGTGATGGATGTACTCTTGGGTGTGCTTTGTCTTCTCCTTTGCATGGCTTGATGTTGTGGGTTCTTAAATGGTCTTGGTCATGTAAGATAGTTCCATGCATGTGTTCCTTTTGCCTTATGTTTGATGTGCTTATTTCATGTGTATAGCTGCAAGTAAGTCTTCTAGTATGTGTGCTCCTTATTAATCCCATTCACCGTCTCTCCATGATCTACCAGTGTACCTATTCCTAGAATTCACTCATGATGGAACAACATCAAATCCAAAACCTCCTAGTCTAGCATTGTGAATTTTTTTCGTGTTCTAGGCCCAGGACATATGACAGGCTGGAAGAGGGACCAGTAACTCTGTATTATATATCTAGGTGACAGGGAAGGGGGACTGGCCACTGAGACTATGTAGAGCGTAACACATGCTTGGACAAGGAACTTTGGGGCATAGTCTTCACTGTCGGAGAAAACTACACAAAGGCCACTTGGAGGCATGATTGCGTAGTTGAGTATACTAGTGGCAATTACAAGGTGGGACCCAAAGGGACACCTTCCCACAGTTTCCAGAGGGAAGACAAGGCATGAGAGCAGAGGGACCAGAGGACAATTTTGTGCAGTTTTTAGAGCAGTGAGACCTAGTTGAGGGAGGTCACTGGGAGGAAACCTCTGCGAAGTTTCTAGGAGAAGTGTAATCTCAAGTCTTTGCACAATATGGGGTTCCAGTGAGTGGGAAGGAGACTTGATAACTAATCTTTTGAAGTGTGTAGTTAAAGTTGGGCTTTGAGGCAGTTTTGTGCAGTTCTGGGAAGGAAGACATGTTGCTCACCTTTGGTATTACACAATGAAACTGACCCTGAGGACATCCTCAAGCACCACACAGTTCCAAATAATAGATCAACACCACTAAGGGCTGATATTGCGCAGTGCAACTCAGTTAGGGTCCGATGAAGTGGTGTTGTTCTGTCGAGAGATTTTCAAGAAAATGGCTACATGTGAGAGGAAAGTGAACTTGTGACAACTCGATATTATGATCACACACTTAACATACCTCGACAACATGACAACACTGACCACTGGGACACCATAGCAAAGAATGACCCTTTGTGGGATGGTATAGTGTTGAAAGCAACAAATGCAGCACTTGGGATAGACCTTTGGACGACTGTGATGACATTTGCGAGGTAGTGCTTACAACTTTGTGTGTGAGTGAGACTAGTGTTCACATAGCTAAGACAATCCAAACACACAAAGAAAAACCTTCGAAATCACTAGAACAAGATCACAAGCATGAAAAAGAAATCAACATGCCAAAAGACAACAGTTGGTTAAGAAAGTAAAAGGGTGAAAAGACTCTGAAGGAACTTAAGGAATGAGCTCGAATGTTTGCAACCATCAAAGGAAAAACTAAGGAAGGCTCTGAAATTTGAGTGCATGCAAAAATTTTGGAGGGTGTTGGAGCCTCTTCAACAAGTTGTTTGGCCTCTAAATGGGCTACATCAAATGGAAATGCCATGGGCAAAACCATAAGTTCCCATATACCTAGAGCCAAAAAACCCACTAGTAACCTGACTGACTCAAGTTTATTGGACAAAACCTAACATTTTCTTCTTGTCTAGCCAATCATTAACTTAATTCTTTGTTCACATATTGTGGCCATAAGCAAGGTGAAAATAGGTACCATTAGAATAGACCCATTAGCTTTCATGCATAATGTTCAAGGAAACCAATTGTATAAGAAATATGCTTTCAATAGCCTACTGATTGATGATTCTTATAAATATGTGAATGCAACCATGTTGGTGAACACACAAACATATGGATTTTCTATAGGCTATCTGGAAGATGTTTTGGAGGATTTTCCAACCTATTTTCTGGTCTAATTTTCCAAAAATATGGTAAGGATTTGTTGGAGTCACAAGCTTCAGTTGTCCTCTCAACAATCCAACTGCCCCAAAAGTTTTTCAAGATGTGGTATCCATATATGTAGTTAAAATCCATGTTTAAACAACACAATTAAAATACTAACCAATTTGTTTTAGTTGGATTCCCAAAACTCCAATGATTAGACAACTCCCATTTCATTTCATATATAATGCATGACTGTAAAGATTTTGTGGGCATAATCAACTTTCAATATTGAAATAATCTCAACCCTTCCTTGGGCTTCTGACTCATCCCACAAGGGCCAAAAATAAATTAGACTTAAAAAAATATATAAAAACAACTAGTTAATAGTGAAGGTTAAATTAAATTTCTATATTTTAAGAGAAGCAAAATATTTGTGATAACATGTCAATGTGTTTTTGAAGTAATTTAAATTTATTCTTGTTTTTGTACCAACGAAAAATAATGGTAGGGAAATAACTCCTATTTCTTTCCTCTTGGTCATACACATTGGTTCTTATTGCAATGCCATCTAACCATCTACCATTCATAGTAGGGTACATGAGAAGACCACAGACAAAGACCTCAAATGTAAGCAACTACGCAAGGGGTTGAGATTGTGTAGATGAATTATGGTAAATTATGGTGTTAATGACATCATGATATCTACTAACTTATTTTTGGGCACCAAACAATAAATTTTCTACATCTAAATGGAAAATGTTAAGGCTCATACAATAAACCACGTTGGACCATATATTCAATTGCAATACACAAATATATCTATATATATCCAAAATGTCATTGTGAGCTTTGTCATCTTGATGTGACATCGCCTCATTAATATTCCTCCTTTGTAAATAAATTGTAATTAATTAAATGGCTAAGATAGGGACACAAATTTCATTGCTTGAGGGAATTATTGTTTTAAATATCACTCATGGGCTGACTAAATGGTGTTAATGGGATAATTGTGCAACAAATTTAACTAAAGAAACGAGGACAAGTCCAAGTTTCCTTTAGCTTCAACCATAAGTAAGGAAAAATAAAAAATATTAAAGTTAGTGTAGGTTGCATTGTTCTAGAGGGCTGACTGGTGTGGGAATGGGATGAGGACAAACAATTAGTTTGTTTGAAGGGGAGAATTCCCAAAAAAACATGCATTTAGAGATAGGAAAAGGCAGATAAATGGACTTGGGATATCATGTGTGAGACGGTTATTCTATGGAGAGGGTAGCTCCCAGGAATGTGGATGTGGTGATATCTTTCATGGGATTGGAAGGTTATTACAGGAGTCTCATTAGGAACTTCTTATAGATTTATTATCCTATTACATCATTACATAGGAAAGGTAATAATTTTGAATGGATAGGCGAGGGTGAGGCTGGTTTTGAGCAGCTTAAGCAGTAGTTGACACATGCACCAGTGTTACAGATTTTAGAACCGAAAAAAGAGTTTGTAGTATGTACATATGCTTGTAAGAGAGGACTTGGTGGGGTCCTTATGCAGGACGTACAGGTGGTGTAATATCAGTCACAGAAACTAAATGAGCATGAGAAGAACTACCTGACATAAGATCTTGAGTTAGCAGTGATCATACATGCATTAAATATGTGGAGGAACTATCTTCTTGGCAGAAGGTTTGTGCTGATGAGTGACCACATTGGGTTGAGGTATTTGTTTTACCAACTAAATTTGAATGCCCACCAGACTAGATGGTTGGCCATAATCAGTGAGGTTGACTTTGACATTAGGTACATCAAAGAAAATGAGAAAATGGTTGTAGATGCTCTTAGTAGGTGGGTACAGGTAAATCACTTGTTGATATGAGCTCCTATGGGGTAGACTTACAAGATAGGATCTTGTAGGCAGGTCAACAAGATGTCAGGTATATGAGAATGTGCATAGGTTTCAACAAAGTACAATTATAAGAATAGGTACAGGTACAGGTACAGGTACAAGTACAGGTAGTGGTACAGGTCCAAGTGCACAGGATGTGGACTATTGTCTTACAAGAAATGTATTGGTTAGATTTAGGGACAGGATATATGTGCCAAACAATAGTGAGCTCAAGAAGGTGATATTGAGGGCGTTTCACACAAAACCTTATTTAGGTCACCCAGGCTACCAGAAGACATTGAACGTGGTGAAGAAATTTTATTATTGGTCGAATATGAAGAAGGATGTAGTAGAGTTTGTGGCTAGGTGCTTCAATTTTTAGCGTGTGAAGGAAAAGTGTAAGAATCCAGGTCGATTGATTCATTTGATTGCGATTCCAGAATGGAAATGGGAGGTCATTTCCATGGAATTTATCACATGTTTGCTTAGGACAGTGAGACAACATGATTCCATCATGGTTGTTATGGATAGGTTGACAAAGGTTGTGCACTTCATTCGAGTGAGATCTACATTCTCAGCTACTGATGTAGAATAGGTATTCATCAGAGATGTGGTTAGATTACATGGTGTTCCAAAGAATATTATGTCATATAGGGATTCAAAGTTCACTTCCAAGTTTTGGAAGGCGTTTTTACAGTTTTGGGCACAAAGTTGGCTTTCAGTACAACTTATCATCCGTAGACAGATGGACATACTAAGAGGGTTGACAAGATATTGGAGGACATGTTAAGGATGTACGTGATGCATCAACAGTGAAAGTGGGAAGAGTATATTCCACTGGTAGAATTCTCTTAAAACAATGGGTATCACAAATCATTGAAGATGAGTTTGTTTGAGGCATTGTATAGGTGGAGTTGCAATACTCCCATTAGTTGGAGCGATCCAGTTAATAGGGTTTTGATTGGACTAGACATGTTGGAGGACATGGAACAAGAAATGGAAATTATAAAGAAGAATCTAAAGGCGGGATAGGATAGGCAAAAGATCTATGTAGATCGAAATAGGTTGTTCAAGGAGTTACAAGTTGGGGAACATGTTTACTTGTGCATCAAACCAAAGAAGAGATCCTTACAAATTGGATCATGTGCCAAGTTGGCACCACGATTTTGTAAAGCCTTCAATATTATTGAGAGGATTGGGCCAGTAGCATATTGACTTGCACTGCCTCTGACAGTGAAAGTCTATGACGTTTTCCATGCATCATTTCTTAAGAAGTATGTTAAATATGTTGATCATGTGATTGACTGGTTTGTATTAAAGGTGGAACTATATGGAGAATTCCAGTTGGAGCCTCATTGTACATTGCAGAAAAAGGTGCTCATGCTTCAAAACCGAGAAATCGAGTAGGTTAAAGTGTAGTGGATGCATTTTGGGCCAGATGAAGCTACATGGGAGATGGAGGATCAGATCTAGGCTATGTATCCTTCATTATTTGGGAGTTGAGGCAAAGTAGTTTTGGTATGGAGTTTTATTATATGTTTTTGGTATATGTTCTGGTACATGTTTAGTGATGCTTTGGTATATGTGCATATGTATATGGATGTAAATACTGCCACAAAATATTTTATAGAGCTAGAATAAGTGGTATGGTTGTCATGTCATTATAGTTGTCATGTTTTTATGTTGTCATGTTGGTTTTTATTTCAGTAGGGTGGTCATTGTAAATACTACATCGCACAATGTTATAAAGATCCATCGGTAGTATGTTTGTTTTTTAGCGGTTTTACTAAGGTATAGGTGTGGTTTAATGCCGAGGACGGTGTCCCCCAAAGGGGAGGGTTCTGTAACATCCCTGGTGAAAATTCCATGTAATAAAGGTTAATAAAGGCAAAAATAATAACCACAGTTGATGGGGCACTTATTCCAAGCTAGATTTTGGGAAAAACATCCTAGTGGGTGTTCATTTGGCTTACTATGGCTAAGGAAATTGGCAAAGGAAATGGAAAAGGCTTTGAAAATACAAAATGACATCTTGGTACATTTATTTATGAAAATAATTGAAATTGGGAGAAAAGGAAGGTCAAAGGTCAAAGATTGCATGTGAGGAGGAAAATGAAGCAAAATAATGGAAAATGAAGAAAATAGAGGCCCAATGATGAAAAGGATTTTGAGGATTAGTTGGTACCTTTTGTCAGTTCCATTTTCAAGTTCTCTCGTTATTCTCTCTCTCTCTCTCTCTCTCACTCACTTTTGGACACTTTGAGTTTTCTTGGAGCACTTTGGGATTGGATCAAGAAAGGAAAAGAAGGCAAGAGGAAGGAAGGAGAAAGTAAGGAAGAGAATGAACCAACAATTGTAATAGTATTCTTTGTAGGTATCAATTTGCATGTGAGTTTTCCTTGCTAGATTTGGCATGAATGGTATTGCATGTGATTCTCTTGTTGTTACGGCATAGGTTTTTCTAGGTGTGACAGTGTTTTCAGCCTATCCTTCCCATTTCCAGATAGCCATGGTGTGATGGGGTTCTCATGTTTTGGTTGATATGGATTTTCAGGTGGATTCGGAGCTAAGTGAGGTAGATATCCAAATAATAAATCACATGGCCTAGTAATCCCTAAACAGGACTGTGGGTTGTGGTAAAGACATATTTTTTGTTTCCTCGGTGGGCCCAGGAATCCTTGTCGGTGATTGATAGGATATACGATAAATCCAAGAGGTGGATTTCACTCCGTTGGGTCTAGTAATCCTGGGGTGCAATATGAAATAAAGCCTAGAGAGTGGGTCTCGGTTTAGGGCCTAATGATCCGATGTGGATTACTGTAAAGCTCGAGATACTAGGATATAGGTAAATTCCTCACAATGTAGGTGGAGAAATCGGTGGCATCCATGTTTGTTTCCTAGTGATTGGGTGGAGATCATGGTAAAGCATGTTATTACATGTTTATTGTGTTTTCCTAGTGATCCGAGATGGATTAATATAAATCCTAGCTTCCATTGATGAGGGTGAGGTGATTTAGCCTCGGGATGCCCTAGTTGGTTCTTTTGGTTTGAGTCCCACATTCATGGTTGGAATACCCTTGAAATATGGCATGGGGGTGAATGGATGAAGAGATATTTGGCTCAACCATTCTATGGTCAGGTGGAACATGGTAGTCCCATCTCGGGTTTGGATTTTGCATCATCAATATGAGGTTATTTTTCCTTGTATTTCAATGAGTATTATACTGGTTTATATGTGGATCATATGGTTGTGACTTCCCTGGTATTTTTGTTTCTATTATGATTGTTATGTATATTTTTTATAACAATGGCTATGTATGGCTCTCATCATGTCTTTACTTCTAAATGAATAAACAATATATCTATGACCTAATAGATGATAATGCAACAAATGATATAAGGGAAAAATGCTTCATAATGATTCTCAGATAAGTATGAGACCCCTTTTCTTAAATAGGTTGTTTACACCTATAGAGTAAATATTTGTGATATGTTTGAAGAAATTCCTATCATGGTTAGTAGGGGTCGAGTTAAGGGCTTGTTCAAGTATTTAAATTTGTGTCATTGTTTCCTTGTTATCTTTCTATTATGAAGGTGTCATTCAATTCCAGGAAGTGACTTGGGCTCTAGGCCTAAAAAAGTGGCTCAAATCGTGGGGACAATGGCACAACATGGAGAAAAATAGTCCCTAGATGCTGACATGCCTTGTCATGAGAGCGTCGAGAGCCTCCTGGACACTATCAGGTTGATATCATGGGAGTGTCCGGGAGTCAAGTGGTCTAAAGCCTTAGTGAGACCTAGGCTAGTTAGTATGGTTTGTAAGAGTCCAGTTGATGATGTGGAAGGTCTGTTTGATGTGTTTCCATCAATTACATTTCCTTAAGGTCACCTAGGAGGCCGAATCCAATCAGAGCAGCCTCTTGTCACATGTTTACCCCAGTTGGGCAGTTACTTGGGTGGATGTGGGAAGAGGGTGCTACACCTTATTATCTGTTCTTCTTTTAATAAGTGTGCATTCTCATAAGAATAATATGGCTAAAAATGCCATGGTGAGGAATACAAAAATATTTCCTGCCAACTTCTCACATCACTCGTATTATTTTCTGACACTAAAGGATTTGGGTAGGCCATTGTCACTATCTTTATAGTGTACGAAACTACTTTCGAAATTCCAGGGTGCCTACCATTGAAATCATCCCTTTATTTTATTCCTACAATTAAAATCTACAACAGGTTATGAGTTTGTTTATATATTATATATATATATATATATTATATATATATATATATATATATAGTGTTTTCTTTTAACATCCCCATTATAATTCCATTGTCTGTTTTGTTTGTATAACATTGCAGGAATTCCTAAAAAATGTCAAACAACGAATTTGGAACTCCCTATTGTGTTATCATTTTAATATTCTATATAGTACAAATACAAGAGTATAAGGCTATTTTTCATAATAAACACCATACACCTTCATGAAGTATAGGATACATGTAGGCCAAGGTTAAGATGTCAGTGAAGCATGCTTTTTTATGGGATACATTACCAAGTTTAATTATGAAAACCATAAGGCAGAGGGTAGTGGAGCACATTGAATAACCAATGACCCATTCAATAACTTTCGGCTCACTTTCGGCTCTTTCTCCTCCTAGATTTTCCTCGATCATTCTTTCACTGCAGGTTGCATCCATTTTCTCCATTTCCATTTGAATTACAAGTGCAATTCATCATTCATAGAAGGTGCAACCCATCATCCATATAGGGTAAATTATCATCCAACGCTGGACTATCGTTGGCCTTTAACTAGTAGCAAAAGCAAAAGTAAGGCTTGTTATCTGGTTTTTGAATTTGCTAATTGAGATCAAAATGGAAACCTACTAATTTGACTAGTTTTTGTCCATTTAGATACAGGGGGAGTCAAGGAAAAATCCCCAGCTTAATCCAATAAATCGATTAGTCTCTATAGTTTCAATCCCTTTTAAAATCTTCTAAATAATCCACAATATCATTGTCCATCTTTTTGTTGTAAAAAAATGAGAACTATATAATTATATCATTTAAATATCATAAATAATAACTCTTCAAAATGTATTAATTCAAAATTTATTAATTCGAACTCTACCTTAAAATACCATAAAATAAAATTTAATTTTCAAAATTACAAGGTTATTCGTAATAACAAAATTATAAATAAATAAATAAAAATATTATAATTGTGTTACTATTAATTGTGCAAATTCTCCAATGTACCAAAGTATTTACTCATAAGCTGAAAGATTTCACGATCACGCCGATGTCACGTACATACACTAGAAGGTTCACAATCATAAACTCTCAACTCTCAAACTAATGATGTAAATTTTGATTTTTTTTTAATAAAATATGATTTAAAATATGAAGATGTATTATTTTAAGAAACAATATATAAATTAGAAAATAAAAATGAAATAAAATAATATAATAAAAAATAAAAAATTAATAATATATAAGAAGATTTATTATCAAGGTAAATAATAAGTTAATAAAAATTTAGAATTTAGAAATTTTATATTTAATTATGGTTAATGTTCGTGAAAGACCCAAATAATATTATTAATATTATTTATGTAACTTTTTCAATAATACAATTATATTTAATCATATTTAATTTAGTTTAGTTATGGTTAATCATTCTCACTATAGTTAATATTGTTCACTCATTGTTGACCATTATTGATAATTAAAAAATTTCAAAAATTGGCATTGCAATATCACAAATAAATATCAGCATCTCAATGTATCAAACAAAATCTATTATGTAAATATATTTGGTTAAAACACCATGTAAATGTATTAATAAAAGGAAATAATTTTCAATCTAGAAGAACAAAATTCAAAGCTTGGATGCATTATCATTTAATGAAACACCATCTTAAAAATGTGGAAAAACCAATAACCATGAATATTTTTTTTTCTCTGCAAAGACTAAAATCTATTAATTGAAAAGAGGAATATTTTTACATGGAGTTGAGGCCTCGAGATCAAAACCCGATAGCACTCAGCATAGCAGAACTGCCCCCTTACAAAAAGGACCTGGGGAGACCAGTTACATAGAGCTAGAAAACAGATATAAAACCCAGAGATAGACTTGTAGAACAAAGATAGAGGCATTGACAACAGAAAAGCCTAAATTCTTAGCAAACTAGTCGGTAAGTAGACCACCACTTCCCCGAAGGGAAGCCAAAACAACAAGCTGAAGATGTTGAACCTTGACTGTGAGCAAAAATGCCCGGAGGTGGTCATCTGAGCGGTATCAAAAACAAAAAAAGGAGAAAAGCAGGCTCAGGTGGCATTAAGCTTCCATATCCTCACCAGGAGTCTTCTCCGCTACCTGACACTCGCTGCCAATCCTCAAACTTTCATTGCCATCCATCTCACTGACAGGGTTCGACAAAGAATGACTTGTGGCTCCAAGAGTCCCTTCCCCAGCTACTGGGCATATGTATTCAAGGGGCGGAATGCTTTTGGGAAATTCATCCTGACCAAACTTGTCACTTTTCCGATTCTTCGGACATCCCTCATCCATTGAATGCTCACTGCTTTGAGAAGGATTAGGAGCAATGCATGACAGAGGGGAGATTTGATTTTCTTCTTCCGAAAGGATTATGGTAATGTGAGCGGTAATCAGAGGCCTATTCAGATTGGTTTGAAATTTGAAATGCGTGGTTTGGAAAGCGCTATTTGGAATTGGCTTGCGCCAGGGCTCAGAGGAGGCATATCCTCATGAGATGAGGGAATATTAATAGGTGAATGTTCAGGGTCGACAGAATGACCGACGGTTGGATGTTTTCCGCTTCCACGTCGCCCCCCGGAATGATTCCTCCTGCTCTGGTGAACCATTATGAAAAGCGAAGGGGAAGGCATAGAGAGACCAGAGAGACCAGAGACAACAACAGGGGTATGGAAAGATTGACCCAGAGACCGAATTAAACGCACAGAGAAAGCCCGAGACGGAGATGCAACATGTCCAATTCTAAATTCAAGAGCTTTGGAGAGCTTACCGCTTAAAACCGTGCTAATCCTTTCATGGGGAACCTTAGCGTAATAGAAACTCTTCCAGAAATACAGAGAGCCGGCCTGGGGCTTGCCTCTGTTTGCAAGGTTCTGCCTGTCACCAAAACCCACATCAAACCAGAGCCCAGAGCCGTAAGACTAAGCGCGAGGTGTGAATAGAGCATACAGGATCGACATGATTATAACAGCCACAATGTTGCGTTGAACAACGCACTCCATTAATGCAAAAATCCTACTGTATCCAACCTTAATAACTCCATCCCTCTTGTGTGAGGTGAGAACCTGGGGCAATAATCATGAATATTAAAATACACTAATCTACACATTATCTACACATTACACATCAACTAGACATTAATAAGACATAAATTTATACATTAACACAATTATAACATATTAACTATACTATAATATATACATTATTAGATGTCACCTATGGTTTACTATGGTTGGATATGGATAATATGGTCAACCATAGTCAGCATGGGTTATATGAAAAACCATAGTCCTTATGAAAATTAGCTTTATTATTGTTACAAATGTCATGAAAACTAAACAATGTCTCAAATGGACAAAAGAATGAAGTTGCAACGTGATGAACATGAAATATTATTGTAATTTTACAAACAAGAAATGATATTGTAACATGATGAACAATAAGCAATGTCATAATGTTACAATCAACAATTCACATCACAATATGTTGACATTGAATAGTGAAAAACAACAAATGACATTCTAAGATAACAAAAAAATTATGACATCGCAATGTGATGAACAATAAATGGCATTACAACTTGAAAAACAATAAATGTCATTGCAATATGAACTATGTTTACTAGACTTACTAGGTTGACCTATGATTACTAGTTTAACCCATGTCTACTTGGTTGACCTATGTTGACTAGGTTGTCCTAAGCTTATTAGCTTTACCATTCATTGATAATATATCAACTATATATTGATCTATACATTAACACATGTCAGTTACCATTTGGTATGAATGGTAATGGTTAACATGGTCGGCCATAGTCACCATGGGTGTCATGCTAAACCATAGTCACTACAACCATTAACTTTAATATTGTTCCCAATATAACAAACAACAAGCAATGTCACAATGTGATGATTAATAAACAAAATTGCAATATTAAAAGAAAGAAAAAAAGTCAGAATGAGAGAAACTACAAACAAAGTTGCAATTAGAAAAAAGAATGATGTTGCAATGTGATGACATTAAAACATTACAAACAACAAACAACATCCAAATGAACAAAGAATAAATGGCATTGCAAGATGATGAACAACAAGTGTGTTGAAATCACGATTGTCATTACACTAAAATCTGCAGGTGTCAGTAAACAAACACATTACCAGAGTTAACGAATCCATGAGAGGGAATTAAGCACATGTCATGAAACACATGGGGAGCATTGGTTTATACAATGTCCAACAATCTTTCCCCGAACATGAGTCAAGTGTGTTTTGAATTCAATACCTTTGGCTTTGATACCACTTGTTGGATCCACGATTTCAAATACACCCAAACTCACAGGTGTTGGTAAATGGAGACATTGCCCAATTAATGGATCCATGAGAGTTGGTTAAGCACATGTCACAAAATACAAAGGGAGCATTGGTTTATCTGATGTCCAATAAAGTGGCATAACAATGTTACAAAAAATAAATTTCATGGCAATCTGAACTAGGTTTACTAGGTTGATCTATGTTTACTCGGTTAAACTAGGTTGACTAGGTCTATTAATGTTTACTAGGTACAATTAAATTTAATAGGTCAACCACAGTCAACCTATTTTTGTTAGGTTGACATTGGCTTTCTAAGTTGAAATAGGTTTACTAGATTTACTAAGTTGACATAGGATTACTAGGTTAGCCTACACTTACTTGGTTGAACCTATGCTTACTAGGATTACTAGGGTGACCTAGATTTTCTAAATTAAACTAGGGTTATTAGGTTTACTAGGTTTACTAAGTTGACCTAGTTCAATAGGCATACTAGATTTACTATATTGACCTAGGATTACTAGGTTTACTATATTTACTAGGTTGACCTAGGCTTACTAGGTTGACTAAGTTCATATATGTTTACTAGGTTGACTAAGGTTTGTTAGGCTTATTAGGTCTACTAGGTTTACTAGGTTGACCATGGTTTATTAGGTTGACCTACATTTACTAGGTTTACTTGATTGACTACAATGACCAATTTTTAGTAGCTTAACCATGATTTACTTGGATTACGAGGTTGACTTACATTGACCTACATTGAAACATGTTTACTAGGTTGAACTAGGTTTATTAGGTCTAATAGGTTTACTAGATTTACCTAGGCTTACTAGGGTTACTATGTTGGCTTAGGTTTATTAAGCTGACCTATGTTTACAAGCTTAACCATGGTTTACTACATTCACCTATGTTTACATGGTTTACTATGTTTACCTAGGTTTACTTGGTTTATTAGGTTTATTATGTAAGAAATTACTTATAGATTCAAATTTCTAGTTGTAATTTACTAAAACAATAGACTTGAATCTACTCTAATCATCAATGGAAACAATGAAACAATCATGAAATCACAAATCATACATCAGAAAGAAATTAATCAACACATTACACAATGATTTCCCAGGGAAAGCCATAGCTAAAAACCCCTGCTATCTGTATATTTCATTAGTTAGAAAATATGAGAACATTACAATGATTTTCTCAAACCTAAGCAACTTTTGCACTATCTCCATCTGTCTCACATCTTCCTAGACCAACCTTGGCCAATACTTAACCAATTTTCTGCTTGCCCGAGTCCTTATTTCCTTGTGTTGTTTTCTGGGAATTAGCTCCCTATTTATTAGGGAAATTCTTCAACATGAATTGCACAATCCTCATAGGCCTTCCTCTAACTGCATGCAACACTTGTACAATTCAGGTGATTATATAACTGATAATACAATGGCCCTGAACTCCAATCTCAATTGGGTAACTCCAAATTTGACGTGCATGAGTAATTTATGAGTGAATCATCAGTTAACTAGTTGAACACATGAAGCAATACTCCACTGTCTTACCTCATTCTAGTTCCTCCATCAAGAACTAGTTTAACTGACTTTAACTCAGTTAAACTGAATTAATTACTTACAACTCAAAATAAACTCAACTAGGGCTCCTATAACGTAGGAGACACTCTACATGACTCAAGTTAGACCCTCAACTCAAATTAGCTAAGCCAACTAAGTTAATTTAACTTAGTTAACTCATACAAGTTCTCTCGTGACTGGAATTACAAATTTATTCCTAATTTAATTCAAGGATAAAATTAAATTAGGATTTTATTTTTTCATTTTCAACACTCCATCTCAAAAAGAAAAGGATTAGTAGGTACCCCAATCCTGCCTCTATGGAACTTGAAGTTTCCCCTCGACAATGCCTTTGTCAAGATTTTTGCATCCTATTCCTCTGTGGGAATGTACTCCAACAACATGATTCTTGTTTGCACACAATCTCATAGATGATGATATAAAATGTCAATATGTTTAGACCAATCATGAAAAAATGGATTCTTAGAGAATTTGATACAACTCTGATTGTCATAGTAAATCACTGTAGGATCTATCTACTGAGCAAATAACCCAACAAGGATCTTCCTCATCCATATAGCTTCACAAGCTGCTTGACTAGCAACCATGTAATTTTCTTCTACTAAATTGAGTGCAATTGATCTCTACTTCATGTTGTACAAATAAACTATTGTTGACCCAATATTAAATATTTCCCTTGATGTTATCTTCCTATCAGATGGACTTACTACCAAATCTTCATATGTGAATCCTTGCAGCTTCACTCCCTCTATCTATCTATACCAAAGAAAAAACTGAGTGGTTCCTCTAAGGTATATCAACATGTTTTTAGTTTCCTTCCAATAGATTTTGGTTGGCTTAACCATTGCTTGAGTAATTTGGCTAACAACAAAACATATGCTCGGTCGTGTGTTGACCAAATACATAAGTGGATCCATAAGATTCCTATAAATAGTGGCCTCCACTACTTCACTTAAAGTAGCATCTTCCTTCCTCCAGTTTCTTTCTAGAGGAGTCTCCATGGGTTTGTTTTTCTCCATGTGGAACTTCTTTAGTATTAGTTGTCATACTTTCCCTGAAATACAGGCAGTTCCTCATCTCCTTGGGATACTTCCATACCAAGGAAATAATACATGAGCCCTAGTTCCTTCATCTCGAATTCCCTTGCAAGATCCTCTCTACAAGATTTATCCAAATTCTCATCACCTGTTAGAATTAAATCATCGACATATAATATTATAATCAATAATTTACCTTCAACCATAATATGGTAAAGGTTTTCAACTGCTTCCCTTTTGGTGAAGCCTAACCTAGAGAAATACTTGTCAATCCTAGTGTACTAAGCACGGGGTGCTTGTTTCAATCCATACAACACTTGATTGAGTCTACACACATGCAACTCTATGTTGAAGGTCTCAAATACTTTCGCCTACTCAATATACACCTCTTCCTCAATCATTCTATTGAGGAATGTTATCTTCACATCCATCTGATATATCTTTCATCTCATCTGCACTGAAAGTGCTAGAATAAATATGATTGAAGATAACCTTGACAAATGAGCAAGTGTCTCCTCATAATTGATTCCCTCCACCTAGGAGAATCCTATGGAAAAAAAAATGTCCTTGTTTTTCTCCACGCTCCCATATGTTGCTTGCTTTACCTTGTAAATTGAACTCACCACTAATTTGTTTATTGGTATTGGGACAACTTCCCTAACATTGTTTTTGATAATGGACTCATAATCCTCTACCATGGCATCAACCCATACTAGTTGTTGCATTTCTTCCTCATATGAGGATGGCTCAATCTCTACACTCTCACTCATCTATGCCATGTAGCCAATGTACCGATCTAGTTACATCCTCTACCTGCATTGTGATGTGGGTGCTCCCACATTCTCTTTAGAATCATCCATCAATCTGTTAACCCTCGTACACTTCCTTCCATCTCTGCAAGCCTCTACATGAGTGGGTGCTTCCAGTCTCTTTTCCTCTACATGTGTCTGCTCCACATCTTCCCAAGGTTCGTCCTTGTAAGATATAAGCTCCTCATATACATGAAAATGAATCTCCCTCTCAAGGGAACATCTCATTGGCTTCTCTTATTCAAACTTCACATCTCTACGAACCACTGTTATCCTGTGTGATGGAAGGTACACCCAGTAGTTGTGAGGTGTATCAATGTATCACACAAATATGTCCAACTCATCTATTGGTTCTATCTTTTTCCTTGCATCCTTGGTAACATAACAATAAACCGATGAACAAAATATCTTGAAGTGTGCCAAATCTATTTTCATACTTGAAAAATCTTCTTTTGGTGTACTCATCCCGAGAACCCGATGAGGACTCATGTTTTGCACATATACAATTGTGTTGCATGCTTCAACCCACAAGTTCAATGGTAGGCCTTGATCATGTAACATCACCCATGCAACTCCCATAATACTTATGTTCTACCTTTCAGCCACCCCATTTTGTTGTGGGTTATGGGGCATTATTAACTCCCATCAAATGCCTTTTGATGCACAAAAGTTTTTGAATTCATTTGACACATATTCTCCACCGTTATCACTCCTGAGGACCTTCACTTTCCTACCAGTGTATTTCTCAACAAGTTCTTTAAATTCATAAAATTTAGAGATTGTCTTATCTTTCTTCTGCATGAAGAAATTCTAACACTTACGTGAGAAAACATCTACAAATATTACAAATACCTATTCCTGACATGGAGACTATCGAGAACAATTCACACATATCTGAGTGAACTCTTTCAATGATCTCTTGCACTCGACTGTCCTTATCATGAAAGATGGATTTGGTGTACTTCCCCAATTTACACCCTTTGCATGTATATATTTGCTCTAGTGCACCCTTGGGAAGTCCTATAGAAATTTGTTGCATGGTCTTCAAATCTCCATGGTGAAAGTGGCCCAATATTCTATGCCACAATTCACTGACTTCTTGGCTTTGCGCCTTTTGTACCTTTGTGCTAAAGAAAGCACAATATTCTACATCTAATTTGTAGAGGTTCTTCACATGAACCCTGATCCGCTTCACTTTTCCTGAGGCTCTGTGATGAAGGAAACCCTTTCATTTACTAAATATCATATCATAGCCACAGTCCTCCAACATAGCAACTGAAACCAAATTCTTCTTCAGACCCGGAACATACCTGACATATTTTAATGTGAGAGGAGAACCAGAATCCCTATAAAAAGTAATAGCACCAATTCCGGTTGCACTATACCTTCCATCATATGCTATTTTGATGTGCATTTGGAGGTCCTTCTCCTCCAAGTCACTGAACAATTATTTGTTTTCATTCATATGGAATGAGGCTCCACTATCTAGATACCACACACTACCCATCTGATGTCACTATGCAAGCAATGAGGGTGAAATCCAAATAAAATTTTGAAGAAAGAGATTCACCTACTGCTCCTCCTGAGGGATTCTTTTGGGCCTTCTTATGCATGCATTTTTTGGCATAGTGTCCCAGCTCATCAAAATGAAAACATTTAATATTCCACAAGTCCTTCTTCTTACCACCCTGACTAGAATATCCTTTGGATTGGAATTTATTTCCTTTCCCTTTCTTTATATTTCCATCTAAGGCACAATTCTCCTCATCATCATGCTTGAACAAGGTTCCCTCTTTGGTGCTCCACCTTATATATTCTTGCACCAAGTCAGAGCATAAATGCTCCCACTCTGGTAGCTTCTCCCTCCCATTTATTGAATCCTGGTAGATGTACAAGCTCTTGGGAAGGCCTAGAAGTTCTAGGTTGACCAGATCATCTTCAGCACCTATAGTATAAACACTCCCAAGTTCATCCTAACATTGGGTGAACTTACTCAAATACTATGGTATGGTGTCGCCCTTCTCCATCTTGATTTTTTGAAACTCTTCCCTTAGTGCCAGCTTCCTTTGGTCACTATTGTTCTGAAATGGGTGTGTCAAGGCCTTCCACATTGCATATGGATTCTCATTCCCATCGAGGTTTTACACAATATGATCTCCAACTCTTTCAAGTATGATCCTTCTCGCCTTTGCAACACATTTACTCCACTCTGTAAGATCTTGAGCATCCGTTGTTGGAGGCTTAGGAATATCTTTGTCTATGAATTCCTTTGGCTTGTTTTCTTCCAACAATGCCTCCATCTTGTCATTCCAGCCCATATAGTTCAAACTACCCTCAAGGGTATATTTGAGTCTCAATATGTAGAACGACATCATGTTGGCTTTGAAGAATGATACTGTAAATTTGATTTCACCCGCAAAAGACAAACTTGTATTCTCCTCTTCTAGAGTGATTTTTTCTCTGATAGAATGTAGAAATTCCTTGTAGATTCAAACTGCTAATTATAATTTTATAAAATAATAGACTTGTATCTACTCTACTCAATAGTGGAAATAATCAAACAATCGTGAAATCATGAAGCATATAATAGAAAGAATTCAATCAACACATTACACAATGATTTCCTGAGGAAATCCACAACTAAAAACTCCTAATATATGTATATTGCATTAGTAAGAAAGTATTAGTAGATTACAATTATTTTCTTAAACCCTAGCAACCTCTGCACTATCTCTATCTATTTCACAGCTTCCTAGACAAACCTTGGCCAATACCTAACCAATTTTCTGCTTGTACAAGTATGTATTTCCTGGTGTTGTTTCCTTGGGAATTAACCCCCTTTTATTAGGGAAATTCCTCAATATGTATTGCGCAAACCTCATAGGCCTTCCTCTAACTTCATGCACCACAGGTACAATTCAAATGATTATACAAATGATAGTACATTGTCCGCAAACTCCAATCTCAACTAGGAAACTCTCATATCTAATAAGCATGAGCTATTTATGAGTGAATCATCAGTTAACTGGTTGAACACATGAACCAACACCCCACTGTTTGACCTCCTACTAGTTCCTCAATCAGTTGGAACTAGTTTAACTAACTTTAACTCATTTAGACTGAATGAATTAATTAAAACTCAAAATAAACTCAACCAGGGCTCCTATAATGTAGGAGACACTCTACACGACTAAATTTAGACCCTGAACATGAATTAACTAAGCCAACTAAGCCAATTTAACGTAGTTAACTCATACAAGTTTCCTTGTGATGTGGAATTACAATTTTATTCCTAATTTAATTCAAGGAAAAAAATTAAATTAGGATTTTTTCAACATATTAGGATTACTAGATTAACCTATGCTTATTAAGTTTAATATGTTGACCTACTTTTACCAGGTTTACTAGATTTACCTAGGTTTACTATACCTAGGTTGACCTAGGTTTATTAGGTTGGTTTAAGTTTAATGTTGACTCAGGTTTACTAGGTCTATTGTAGTCAAACATGTTGAACCTTAGCCAACTAGGTTTAGTAGGATGACCTAAGTTTACTACATTTACAAAGTTGACCTAGGTTTACTAGCTTAACCATGGTTTACTGAGTTTACTATGATGGGCTAAGTTTATTAGGTTTACCAAGTTTACCTAAGTTTACTAAGTTGACTTAGGTTGACCTAAGTTGACATATTTACTAGGTTTACTATGTTATCGAGTTATTGAAGCACAATTTTTTCATATAGATGATCAAGTTGGAGACATTTTAACAAAGTCTCTTATAAAATCAAAGCTTTCTAAACTTTGATCTATGCTAGGATTTCAAGAAGTTGTCATTAGGAGGAAATAAGCTCTAATGCCTCCTTCCTTATCCTATTATTTCACTTTTGTGTATCCTTTAATATTATCCCAAGTTGTTCTTAAGGGGGGATATTAGGATATTTAGACACTAGGGAGTTTTTTAAGTTCAAATTCATGTAATATGTATATAAGGTAAATGTGAGTTTATTTAGTATGCATTAGTTGCATTGTAATCTGACAAACATGATATGTTATAAACATGGACTGATCTAATGGTTCAAATTCTCCTTGATACCAATGGCTATTAATATGTGGATTAACACCTAATTAGTTGATGATATCTATTTCAAAAGTGAAGGGTCATTGATGATGGTCAATTGTGAGAAATCTCTAATGTAAATTTTTTTATTTTATTTTGCATTAATAAAATTTCCTCAAATGACTACATTGATTAGGGTCCTTGTGTGTTTCCCTTAGAGGGTTTTCACATTGTCAAAATATTAGTCTTTTGATATTTGGTCTGGTTATGTGAGTGGTTACTAAAGTTGTTTGCCTTGTGTGGAATACCATGTTTACCAGAACACAGTTCTAACAAATTTCAAACATTTCTTAAATATTACAGAGTTTTATGTTAATCTTCTTTCAAGCCACTAGGAATCACAAACCACATAATCACAAGAAATGAAAGATCACACTTCTAAGAATTGAAATATCACACTTGCAGGAATTGAAATGTCAACTACAACAAACTTGTAGAAAAACAATATCACTCTTGCTAGAAAATAAACACACTTAGGAGAAAAGTAAATCACTCTTGTGGAAAAGTAAGCACACTAGTAGAAAATTAAATCACTCTTGTTGAAAAGTAAGTACACTAGAAGGAAAGTAAGTTACTTGGTTAAGTCGTATGCTCAACGCTTAACTCTATAATAGGAATGAACATGATGAAATGAATTCATTACATATTAAAGTGATAAGAAAATTGTAATGCATGAAACCAAATTCAATAAGTTGAAACATAACTAAAACTACATATTGAAAAAAAAAATCACTAATTCAATTAAGCTTCAACAAAATTAACAATTAGAAAAGTAGATTAACTTGTTGAATCCAATGAACCACAAATGAAAGATAAACTACCCTAGTTAAAATGTAGGCAGTTATTAACTAAAGAGGGGTCCCTATCTCCTTAGACAAGTTACAACTTAATTATGTAGAAAAATGGATACATAATAGCATATCACATGCATATAACATAATTTAAATAGGAATAAGTGAGTGATGTATTAACAACAATAACAATACAATTACAATACTCATATTATGCTCCCTCTTGATCGAGTAGAGTGTGGTTTTTATACATAATTCTTCAATCTCTTAAATGAACCGTGGATTCAAAGGAAAACCATAAGAATATTAGATTCTTAGGCTATCTTCTTTCATTACAACAACATTTCCAAAAGATAGAATGGTCATGCAACTACTAACTTACTTATCCATTGCAAAATGTAGGAGGCTGGGTCAAACCAGGTACATTTAAATCCTCCATGTTAGATGGGGAAAACCACATTTTTTGTTTCCTTCACTAAATAATAAGTGGTCGATCCTTTCATTGGGTAATCAACAGTGACAATATGTATTTGTTGGTTGACTTGCACTATAGGATTCTCATGTTGTTACAATTATATATAGAGTTGCAACATTATCGGTAAGGAGTTGCAGTAGTTTCCATCAACAATTTTTATGCCAAGGGTGTTGTTTCAATAATGCACTAAAAGTGTTGAAGCAACATTAAGGCACTGCAAAAACATGAGGGTGTTGTAACAACAATGTGTTAGAGGTGTTATGGCAATGTGAGCTAGAGATGTTGTAACGATGTGAACTAGAGGTGTTGTAGCAATGTGAAGTTGTTGTAGTGACCAAACCCCTTCAAGTAATCCTCTATTGGAATCTCCAAGAATACCTATATGAACTTATTTGGAGTATTTCTCATCTTCTCATGAGCTAGCACAAAAGACAGATTCTTTCCTAAAAAACAAGAATGAAAATTAAAGATGACATATTCAAAGAAATATTGTTTCTTTGTCAAAAATGCATCATTGTGATTAACATTAGTTGTGGGATGGTATGAAGATGGGAAAAATGGTATTAAAAAGGTGGTGAATGGGTGCAAAAAATATTTTAGTTTGGACACACACCAACTCCTCTATGGCTATTACAACCATATCAAAGTTTTTAGTAATGATTCTGAATATTTATCAACAACTTTTTGATTTGAAATTTATTGTCCACATGTTAGAAGTTGATTGAAAATGTTCTTGATGTATGCCATAAAATGATATATAGAGTCTAATTTGCTCATATAGAGGTTTCCAAATTTCTTTCTAAGTGTCTATGATTTAGCATTTTTTTTACTTTGTTTGTGCCTTAATAGGTTGTCTCAAGAGTATCCATACTTTCGTGGCCTAATCAACTATTACAACCTTTGGAAAAAATGAATCACCTACCCCTTGTTAGATAAGCCATAATCCCTTTGAATCTTTCTTTCTATTTTCAGTAATAACTTATCTTTCTACATTTATCATTGTATGTAAGGTTTCTTTACCTAGTTCTATGAACATACTTACCACAATATCCCAACATTCCTAAGAATAAAGGAAATTCTTCATTTTAATTGACTAAAGGTCAAGATTCATATTTGTTGAAATTGTGCCTTATGACTATCCTTGACTACTACTAGATGCCATTGACTCCTCCCTTTGTAAATTTCAAGATGGGATTGTACTAACCTTATTACTTTGAATCAATTATCAATGTACCCCTTAAATTTATATTTCACCAGCGTTTTTTAGTTCAGTAACATGCTCAACCTTCTATTTTTAATGTGTGTCATTACTTTTTCTTTTCTTTTTTTATCAACCCTTTTTTTAATTTTCTTCCTTGAAAAAAAAAAAAAAAAACCAACTTATTTTTCCTTTTTAATAATTATTCTATTTTTTTAAATAAGAAAAGTTCCTAAAATATTCTCTATATTTTATATATTTTTTTTAATTTTATATATCCTTTTAATAATTTAACATCTTATCAATGAATCTACTCTTCATTGTTCCGAATACATGGGTATTAACACTTACATGGACTTTTAACACACCTGTGATAATTATCGTGTCATTTTGTTTCTTTTTTCTTTTAAATAAATAAACTTCCATAATTTAATTAAATTTGTGTGGTTACATGCCTTTTAACACACATTTGATAATTGCAATGCCATTTTGTTTTTTTTTTTTTTTAAATAAATAAAATTTGTGTAGTACAACTTACCGGTAAAATATTTCTCATTGGATTTAACATACCAATGGTGTTGACAACTTAGTGAGTGGCAACTCCTTTTTTTTAAATCTTGTCAAAATCTACTAATTGGGCAACTCTACTTTAGGGTGGTTGGATCCTGGTTCATGGAAACTTATTTTCAGTTGAATTCTTCCTACTATGAAACTCCTTATTGTCCGACACTAAAAGGCTTTATGTGATCATTGGTTCAACACGTTCACAACTATCTCTACAAAATTGAAATAATCATGTTCTCTTTCCTTCGAATAGACTTAAGCCTTCTCTATTAATGGTAAATAATGATACCATTATAAAATCATAGAAAAACTAACCAATAAATAATTAATTAATAAAATAATACAGAAAATGATTAACCTAGAAGATGATGCTTTACTAATTCATAAAATACGTAAATATATAATTTTTTCTAAAAAGAGCTAGGATAATTCTTCTAAACTATTTAGAGAGAAAATATCTAAATCTAAATTATTGATATAATCAACCTTAACAACTGTAATCAACCTTAACAACTGAATTCTCTTAAAAATTTCCAGATAACACTAAGAGTGAAAGAAATTGCAATATCTTATATTTTTTTATTAAACTTTAATATTTTATAAAAAAGATCTTTTACCCTTTTTTTTTTGAAGTGTATACTTAGTTTACTATAGTCAATTAAAATACTATTTTTTTCCAGCTTTTCATATGTAAGAGTTTAATGACTACAAATAAATTAAAATCTCCACACAATTTAAATAATTACTAATACCTATTTATTTTTGGTATTTAAATGGCTTCAAGAGTGTACGTGAATATAAAGATAAAAAATCTTTTGTGACTAGAGTATGAAATTATTCTGAGAGATTCTAAACAAAAAGCCAATTATTTTGAAAATGAATTTGTAAAGAAGGAATGTAATTTTATGGTAATTTTATGTCTAAATGAAGGAAAAAATAATAAAATATAAAAATAATAAAAAAAGTCATTTGAAAAAAAAATTATTTTATTTATAATTTTTTTGTTTATCTTCTGAAAAATTTATAAATCTAAAATAATACACTATAAATATAGAATTAATTTTGCATCTAATACCGCTCTAATTTTAAATAAACCTATATAAAAAATAATTCAAATTACATAAAGCATTTCCAATTATTTTTAAATATAAAACGTATACACATTCAAATAAACTATTAAAAAACTAAATAGGAAATATAATTACAAAAATATTTTTCCTTATTTCTCACCAAAAAAAAATATTCACTTTTAAAAATAAACCATCATGAAAATCTAATTAAAAAAATAATTTTCCTTATTTCTCAGAAAAAATATTCACTTTTAAAAATAAGTCATCATCATTTTGAATAAATCTTATTAATTCTTTTAAAGTTAATTTTATTAATAAAAAAATTGAAACTTCTAGAAACAAGTTTTTCTAGTGATTAATGTAAATAATGGTTTGACAAGAATCCAATAGCTAGATGCCCCAATTCCATTGGTGATTTCCAACTTCCTTTCCACCTTGATTCACGTGATATGCTGCACCCACAAAATATTTGTGTGTAAGATTTGATTATCTATAATAATTATATAATATAAAAAGCAAATTAATAAACTCACATTTTTTTTCTTTTTATCATAATATAAAAAACAAATTAATAAATAGATAACTCACATTTTTTTCTTCGAAACTTTTTTATCCAATTTTTATAAGATTTTGGATAAATTATAATTCAACTAGTTTTATTTGATTCAAACGAGCTTTATAAAACTTGTTAAAATGATCTAAATAATTGAGAGAAGAAAATAAATAAAAAAAAATTATTGCTTAAAAAAACCTAAGACAATAAAAAGATTGACTTTACTTACCTATTAAGTCACTCCTATAAAACATTCTACATACTAGAAATTAAATAAACCATTTAGCATCTTAATTTAACGCCAATAAAATACCACTATATTAATATTTAATATATAAAAACGTAAAAATATAATAAAAAAAATGTAAACAATCTATGTACTTTAACTTTATGTGCAAAAAAAATTTATCTCAATCATAATTATTAAAATTTATTGTGATCATTTCCATGAACGACGTTGCTTAAATATTTTAATTTTTTATATTACATATATAGTTTGTTACGTTAATATGATATTGTGTTCTTTTACTCTAAATAGTTTTTTAGGTTAATTGAGATTATTTTAGTTTTTTAGGTTAATTGAGATAATTTTAGATGATTGAGTGGATTTTTATTTTTATTTTGTAAATCTAAAAATATATGAATAAATGAAATTATTTTAATATTTATGAGGTTAAAGATAGTTTATGGGACATATTGTTATTTTATCTGATTCTTGTATTCGATTCTTTATCTGTGAAGTCTCACAATAAGATCTCAGCTTTTTAACAAACCCCACACTGAATATATTATCTCAAGAGATAGCTGCTAGAATATCTGTATAAAATTTCCCTGTTGTCTTTGAAGGCCTCACATTCGAAAATTAAATTCTTTTCTGTTTCCACTTTTCCGGAAGAGGAAAAAATACATACTCTTTCCTCCCACATTTCTTTTTCCCTTTTCTAGTGTCCTGTTTCAGAATAGAGTTGATGAGAATTAGTCCTTAATTGACTAATAAGAATTCTGGCTCTCTAAGAAATATTGCCCCCTATTTTGCCGCATCCAAGTCTTATTTCTTTCGCACAATATGTCATTAAACACAACCTTAGGCCATATGCCTTTTTCCATTTGCTCAATTTTTTTTAAATACCTTATGACTCGCACCATAACAATAGATTCGATAGGAGAAGCCCCCGTTTCACTTAACAAGATAGAATAAGGAATTGCACTTTTAATTTTGAATTTGTTTGTAATCAAATGCTTCTGAATTTTCTCAATTTGTTTCCACTGCATCTTGTATGTACTGCTAGCTCATAGTTCACAATCGTAGAGAATCATCAGAATCACTAAAATCCCAAAAAAAGTTAGAGTGGTTTTCGAGTCTCATAACTCTGCTTCTCTATCCCTGTTTTGAAAAGCATAAAATGCTTTCCAGGCCCCCAAAGTTCTTTTTTTTCTACAACCCTCCCAACTTAGGTTTATGTTGATGTCAATTCTGAGGTATCTGTTTTTTTTTTTGGTAGGTAAGCACCCATGGGGGATTTGAACTAGTGACCTATCATAAGGAGTGCCTTAATAGTGCACCCATTCACTGTCAATCCAAAGCCCAGTGGGCTATTCTGAGGTATTTGTAATCTCCAACTTTTTCCAGAATTTTTCCTTCAAAGTATAACTTGTGTTGGTTATGCTTTCTTTCATTAGAGAAAACCAGTACTTTTATTTTGCTAATAGTGACTTGGATCCCCACCCTTCTACAAAAATTCTCAAGGGAAAGTAATTGCTCTTGCAAACCAAGAGAAGATTTAGCAATTAGAATAAGGTCATCTGCATACAAAAGAAGCTTTATAACAAACTTTAAAAAATGGATACTGACAACCCCTTGTGAATTTATCCACTCTTCAAGCTTGTCAATATATAAACAAAAGAGGGTAGGAGACAATGGAAAACCTTGCTTGACCTCGATATCACTTCTAAAACTTTTAGAAATGGTTGCGGAAGTTGTAATTTTAACTTTTACCTCTTCATACGACCAATGCGCAACTTCTCTCAAATGCCCGAGAACCTTGAGTTCCTCCATTATGTGCCACAAACTATCCCTAGGTACCATTTCGAAGGCTTTTTTGAAATCAACAAAGAAACAAAAGACTTCTTCCTTTTCCTCCCAAAGTTTCTCAATGATGTTCCCTAAAGTGATACCATGATCAATTATGGAATGTTTAGGTCTAAAACCTACTTTCCCTTTAGTAGGTTTATCTCTTTCTTCTGGCCACTTGCTAATTTTATTTTCTTACATTATTCCAAATAAATTTGCAAACAAGGTTTTTATCATTGTGGTCCTATAATTGGACAGGATATTGACGTCGCCACCCTTGAAAAGAGGTATTGCCAAACTAGTTGTCCAACAAACTAATCTTAAGGAAACCTGGGTATGACTTTATTGCAATTTTTTTGACATGCAAGACTCACAGTTGAGTATTTGTCCCTGTTTTCCCATACTAACCTTTCTTATCGATTTCTTGCTAAAGAGTTTGTTGCCTCTTCTTTGTTATCATCTTTCTCTCATGTTTTGGAAGAAGGTCCAAATCGCATTATCACAGCTTTACCTTAATAAATGCATGATCTCTTTCCCTCATCTCTTACTAACCTAACCTTTGACATTTCGTCCCATATTCCCTCTTGCTCTCTTACAATTAAATCTTTTTCTAGAAAAACGTGACAACCCCTCAAGTGTTGCTTCTTGCTTAGAATGATATATTTATCACGCAAGCTAGGGATGATGACTTTTATGGGCTTGGCTCTCTCAACGTTAAACTTACCTACTCTCCATGCTTGACATATTTTTCCTTGCCATAGCAAGTTGTCTTTCAAGAAGTCTCTTTCAAGGTCAAGAGTACACTCGTTTTTCCCATAGTCTTTCACCCCTTTAATAATTGTGTTTGTTGCTCTATCTTTCATTTTCTTGCTTTCTCTATATTGCATGTTGCCAACCTAAATGTTTGCTTCTCCTTCTCCTTTCCCTTTATCTTGTGATGGTTTTTCATTCATCACCTCTGTACTCTCCACTACAAATTTCTTCATGTTTTGCACATCTGCCTTCATGTGTTGCTATTCTATCTTCCTTATTAGGAGAGCTTCCTGTAGCAATGCTACTCTCTCCCTAAAAACTTAATTGATTTCTAATAAAGCATGGTTTTTAGTTGTTATGTCATGAATGATTTTATATATTTCCCACTCTTTAGCTTCTAAAACCTCCAACCTGTTTTTGTTCACTTAATAATTATTTCACAAAAAGATCAAATGACCAAGTGAGAGGTGTGGATATGGGACTATAGAAGGCATAATCATCAATGAATTTTATTTTGGGTATGTTATTTCCACATGCTTGCAAAGGGGACTTGTTTGAATATTGCTAATTGCGAAGAGCTCGAGTAATTTCCCTTTGAGACCATTTTTTCCTTGTCTGCTCCCATTTTAAACGAGGCTAGTCTTCGTTTTAAAATGCCCCAATATTGTTTGGCATTGACCCAAACCCATTGAGACAATTTTCACTTGTCCTAGATCATTTGTTTCCACAGATTCTAAAATTTATTGTCTCATTTTGATGTTTGAGTGCATTTTTTATGCAAGCAATTGTATATGTTTTATTTTTTTTATTTTTTATTTTATTTATTTATTTATATTTTATTTTATTTTATTTATTTATTTATTTTTTCTGAATTGGTGTAATTCTATTATTAGTACAAAAAAATGATACACCAAGGCCAAAGCCTTGAAATTTCTAGCCATGAAGATGGCATACTAGCACAACACACTTGAAAAATTGACATTGTGACCTGCTTGTTTGCAGTTTAGCTGAAAACTGACCCGGAAAATGTCTGAAAGGCCAATATCTGAAAGGCGGACGTTTACATTGACCCTACAGTGAGTAGGAACTAACCCGTGCATAATTGCAAGACCAACATGTGCGTTGCCATCTATGGGCATTTTCCAACCAAAACGTAGCCACGAACAAACACTGATCATGGAGAAGACCGACCTGAAGAAATGATTAATTTCAAAATTAAAGAGCATACTTGCTGAAAAGCGATAGAAATTCAGAGACTGTCTTGAGGGACCGGGAGCACCCGAGATGATCAGAGTCAATGGTTCCAGAAGGATGAGCAGCTGAGGTTGAAGGAATATCACCTGTGGTGTGCGTGGGCCTTCGTTCACTGTGTGATTTGCTTGCTGTCTTTCTATACTCCTTAGCTGGAGGTTGCTCTATTTTTCCCTACCGTTCTCCTGAGAAACTACCTGAAGAGTGTTTTCAGAGTCTACTGCAATCTCATTTAATTTAATGGCAACAAAAACTATAAAGGAAGCGTAACCCAACGAGCATTGAATCCTGAACCGGGAAGAATGCAACTGAGAATGGTGTTCTCCATCATTAATCCTGTCAAGCTCTCTTCCTCTGCCACGACTACTGCAAGTAACAGGAATGTTGAAGCTACTGAATTCCGAAGCTTCCGAAGTGGGAATCGATGAGGTTGGTGAGTGCCTGCTAATGGCTCGACTCCGGGCACTACCCCTTCTGCAATCCATGCGAGGCCTATCTCGAATCATTGTGAAAGGAGTTGGACTGTGGCGATTGCAGATGGAACTTGTGGGCTGCCACTTGCCCACCATCACCATCCTTTTCGTCCTGGTTCTCTGATCAACCGCCCACATCAGAGAGTGAGTAGTCCTGTTGCGCCAGAGAGGCGCATTCTTTTTTGAGATGTTTGTCATTTGAATCATTGAGAGGGCCTGAGAAGTAGAGAAACTGTTGGTTGACCCCCTGATTGGCCAATCTATCTGCTACTATGTTGGTTGTGCGTCTTATGTGCTTGAATGTGATTCTCTGGGGTGTCCGCAGCCTTTCCTCCATTTGCTCCAATCTACTAAGTAATCTCTAGCTTGAGGCTATTTTAGATGCTAGGGAACCTGCTTGTATGCTGATGACTGCTGCTATTATTATGAGGGAGTCTCCTTCCACCTCAAGAGGATAAAAGTTTTCTTGCTCTGCTATGCAAATTTCTTTCCAAATTCCTTCCAGTTCCGCTGCATTATTGGTATCGTTGCCAATGTTTCCATGGTAGATATACCTGATTGTGCCCAGTTCATCTCTGAAGACACCTCTGTAACCAACTGGCCCGAGGTTTCCTTTAGCTGCGCCATCAAAATTTAATTTGATTGAATTGGAAGCAGGGGGAGACCAATTTAATGGAGAGATAGCGCTGGAAGGGGAATTGGAGTTGGTTTGGACCAGAGATGTGATTTCCATGTTCCAAGCCTTTAAGATGAGGCGTTCATGAGGGAGTTCTGGCATGTCCATTGATTGCCATTGTCTTGTTGCCAAAGTTTCTTGGAGATTTTGCCTAAGGATAAGCCAGAGAGAGCCGATGGATTTGCTGGTGTTGTTAAAGACTCTGTTGTTTCTCTCTTTCCATAATATCCAGTAAAAGAAACCTGGGATAAGGTTCCACAGCAAATTTAACAGAGGACTTTGGAAGGTTGCTTTGGTCAATTTCTGATAGTTTCTGCAATATCTCCCTTTCGTTTTCCAGATCTTCTGTTGCATTGATCAATTTTCTCCCATAATTGAGTGGCAAGAGGACAAGAATCCATTAAATGCAAAGCGGTTTCTGCGTTAAGGTTGCAGTTAGGACATCTAGAAGGTCCTATGAATCCTGTCTTTTGCAGCTTGTCCCATGTGAGGATTCGTTGTTTGCTTAGAAGCCATAAGAAAGTGGAGACCTTAGGCCATGTTCCAGGTTGCCAAACCTGGTCCCAAAGCTTGTCATTGTGTGCCTGCGTGGGTGAGTAGTGTAGTTGGTGGGCTTCCTTAGTAGTAAACATTCCTTTAGGTGTGTGTCCCTAGAGAAGCTTGTCCTGTTGATCCGAGTGCTTGATTTTCCTTTGATTTAACTCCTGCTCGATCTTTGTGTAGGTTTCCTCTTGTGAGTTGGCCTGCCAAGTCCTTGCTGATTTCCAGCGCTGAAAGTATTGGGATGACTGTTGTTGCCATAATTGATGAACGTGGATAAGATTAGCGTGTTGCATGTATGCTTGCCACTTTGGCTTGTGAAAGAGAGAAGCCAGTTTTGGGATTTGTTGCTATGAATCCTTCCAAAATCTGGCTGAGGTGCCCAAATGAACTTCCCAGAAACTGTGTTCTTGTATGAAGGCGCTGTGAAGCTTAGCAGCATTCCATCTCAAGGAGCCTGGGGATGTGGGGCAAGTTCTTATGAGGTCCTTCCATTGACATCCTGGCACATATTTTGCTTGCCAAAGCCGAGTCCAAGGTGTGTGTGGTTTGGAGAGCCAATTCCACCATATCCTGGCTCCCATTGTATTGTTGCTATGGAGGGGATCCCAAAGTCCTAACCCTCCGTTTGCTTTTGGTTAGCAGACCTCATTCCAATTGACCAGAGCCCTTTTCCTATTGAGATCGGAGGAGCCCCACAGAAAGTTTCTCTGCAGCTTGTGAATGCTTTTGAGGACCCATTTAGGAGCAGCTAAAATGGAAAAAAGATAAAGGGGCATTGACTGGAGAACGGATTTGATGAGGATAAGTCTGCTAGCCATATTGAGTGAGCGAAAATTCTAGGAGGAGAGTCTGGTTTCCAGCTTGTCTATGAGGGTTCTCCAAGATGCATGTTTAATGGCTGAGTCCAAGAGAGGAGCTCCCAAGTATTACGAGGGGAGCGATGCAATGGAATATCCCAAAATTCTTGCTATATTTCTTTGAGTAGTGGCTAGAGTATGAAAGAAGAATAGCTGGGATTTGGCGGTGTTGATTGAGGTGCCAGAGGCTTCTGAAAAGAGAGAGAGCAGAACTTTCAAGGTTGAGGCTTCTTGTGAGGAAGGATGGCTGAAGAGCATGGTGTCATAAAAAAACTTTTGATGAGAGAAGGGGTGAAGACCATGAAGGGAAATGCCTTTCAGAGTATGAGAGGAGATAGCTGAGTGAAGCAAAAGATTGAGGCCTTCGGCCATTAAAACAAAGAGGAAAGGGGAGAGGGGGTCCCCTTGACAGATACCATAGTTGAACGGAATGGATTTGAGGGAGAACCATTGAGCAAGATTGAAAAGCTGGGAGAAGAAATGAGATTCATGATCCATCTTGTCCAAGTTGCATTAAAGCCAAATGCCAATAACATCTGATGTATATAATTCCAGCTAAGTTTATCGAAAGATTTTGAGAGATCAAGCTTCAGAATCATACCTGGCTTTTTTAGAAGCTTCAAAGAGTGTATCACTTCATTTGAGAGAATTATGCCGTCCATAATCTGTCTCCCTTCTACATATCCTATCTGGTCTAGCGAGATGAGAAGTGGGAGGAGAGGTTTGAACCTATTGGCTAGAATTTTGGATATGAGCTTGTAGATGACGTTACACAGTGCAATAGGACTGTATTTGTTGGGCGTATTTGATTCATCCCCTTTGGGAATTAGCGCTAAAAAAGTAGATTTTAGTGAAGGGAGAATACAATGCATTGATCGTGACGACTCCACTAATTTCCAAACTTCCGTGCTGACAAGCTCCCAAAATTCATGAAAAACATTAGCAGTGAACCTGTCAGGACCGAGTGCCTTACCATCCTTAAGTTGAGCCATTGCATCTTCCACTTCTTTCATTGAAATGGGTTGAAGCAGCTTATTGTTTTGATCCTCCATAATGATTTTAGGGATGAGCTGCGTAATTTTTTAAATGGCTGGATTTTTGCTCTCTGGTCGTTCCATTAGGATTTCCTGAAAGTATGCTTGGAATTCCTTTTCCATTTCTTCATGCTTTTCTAGTCTTCCCCTTGCTTATTATTGATGAATGCAATATGGTTATGCATCCTTCTTTGGATTGTGGATTTATGGAAAAATTTCGTGTTTTTCCCCCTCCTTAAGAGCCATCGAATATGGGACTTCTGCCGCCACAAGGTTTCTTCTTGCTGTCTGCATGTCTCAATATTATTCCAGAGGATCTGCTCTTGTTGCGCCCTATCTTCTGTTCGCCCATCCAAGATGATATCCTGTTGTAAATAACACATTTGCTGCTCCAGCTTTTTTCGTTGCTCAAATATATTACTGAACTGAGTACGATTCCAATTTTTGATAACTTGTTTGAGGTTTTTTAATTTCTGTTGGAATTGGAACATTTTGGCTCTGTTAGGGGGTTTGAAGGTTTTCCAGGCCTCCTTAGCCACTGCTTTGAAGTTGGGATTTGAGAATCAAAAATCCTCAAATCGAAAAGGTCTGTTGCTTTTTGTACCTGGGCACATCCATTGTAACATGATGGGCCAGTGATCTGATCCTCCTTGAGGCATGATAGAGGCATGAAAATCCCCTCCAAGGTGTATAGAATTTTCCGAAATGAGGAAGCGATCCAACCTTGAAGCAATATGCTGAGCTCCTTTTCATTTATTGGTCCAAGTATAGATTCCATTTGAAGTATGTATGTCCATAAGTTGATTGTTCTGAATGTAATTTCTGAAGCCAATACTGTCCTCTTCTAATTTCGATCTGCCACCACTTTTTTCCTCCAGAGCCCTTATGATGTTGAAATCGCCACCTCCAATCCAGAGAGGAAATTTTCTATTGGAATTGAGAGCTGTAAGAGTGTCCAGAAGAGCCAGTTTTTGATTTAAAAGTTGCGGAAAGTAAACATTAGAGAGATGACCGTGAATATTTGTTCCTATGAGATGGAAGGTGGCTTGGATGAAGAAATGAGAGGCATGGAAGTCTTGGAGGGTGAGTATTTGTGGATTCAAGATGATCGCCAGACCTCGTGAGGTGCCTGAGGCATCCACTGAGACTATGCTGCAGCCTAAACAGATCTTTCTCAGAACCTTTTCTATGATAGTACTATTACATTTTGTTTCTTGAAGAAAAACTATAGTGGGCTTTTCTTGCTGTATCAAGTTTTTTAACATTCTGTGTTTTGGAGCACTATTCAACCCTCTTACATTCCAAGAAATGAGCTTCATGAGGAACAATGGGGTTGAGATTTGTAGAACTTTGTCAACTTAGGGAATCTCCCAGATTCCATTAATAATTCTTCTAAGATGATGGTCCTTTGCAGGTCCGTTTTGCACCCTCTTTTTTTTGTTTCTTTTAATATCTTCCTTCCATCCCATGGGCTTCCTTCTTGTATTCCTAGGCATTTATTGTGTTGAGCTTTGCTGAGAACTCCTTCTAGCCTTTCGATTTCCCATGGAGGAATTGTGTTGTACTCTTTCTGTTTGCAAGCTGTTTCTAGTTTGAGTATATCTAAACCTTCCAAGTTTATACTCTCTGGATCTTCATCCATTTTTGAAGGAGTGTTTTGATCTTCCACAAAAGTATTGTCATGAATGCTAAGGGCTAGAGCCGCGTCCAGCTCCATTGAAAAAGACTGTGCGGCCATCTCTGGAGCAGATTTCTCTGAGGAGAGTGGGTCGGGAAAGCTTGAAGGATCAGAGCCAGAGGATGGCAGAGAAATTTTTTTGGAGATCTGGGAAGGAGAGGGATGCGCAGGGTTAGCCGGGGATGAAGCTGGAAGATTCTATGAAAGATCATGGGGGGTGAGAATCGTGAATCTGTTCTGGGAATCAAGCGTTTTGGAACTGTCTGGGGCGGTAGTGGGTTTCTTAGCATGACGGCGGCGAGTAGGGACTTTGGTAAATCCATCTGAGTCTTTGCTGGGATCCTTTGCAGGGGATTTGGAGTGAAGATTGAGGGGACAGTCCCTAAAGAGATGGCCATGCTCATGGCACTTTCGACAGCGAAAAGGAATGTGCTCGTAATCTAATGATTGAATCCATTCAAAGTCATCGTGATAGAGACTTACCGAGTCTGCTAGAGCTTTGGTAAGGTGCATTTGGACACAGATCTGGGCACAAGAAGTGTATTTACGAGTTATAGTTTCCTCAGCAGCTTTGATATAGACCCCCAGGCTGTTTGTTGGGTTGTGTTATTTTCTTTCGCAGCGGGGGGTTTGAGGGGGGCGGGTAGCCCCCCTCTACGGGGTTCGGGGCAACGCCCCGAGAAATTTTTTTTTGGAACCTATATTAGGTTGGGCGAACCTACCTATGGTTTTTCGGTCCACAGTTTTGGACGCGATGGTTTTCGGTCCATGGTAT
>APFE031291467.1:0-35863 GCA_000404065.3 Pinus taeda
TCTTCCTCTTGTAGAATCTTGAGCAGGATATTTTTCTTTATTAGCCATGCATACAATCTCTTCAGAAGATTCAAGGACTGTCTTCTTTCCAAAGGCTTTTTCTCTTTCAGCAAACTTTTTCCCAAGAGAGTCAAAGGTTATATCCTTGAGATTTCCATTTGCTTGCAAAGACTCAAGATAATTGGAGTATGTAGGATACAGTGCCTTGAGAAAAGCAATAAGAGATATATCTAGCTCAACTTTAGTGGATTTGATATCATGCACTATAGATTTTATCCTAGATGCAAGAGAAAGAGGATCATTATTTTGCAGTTCAAGAGTGAAGAGTCTAATCATAAGTTGGACGACTTCAAGTGTAGAATGTGAGTCATAAAGCTCTTTCAGCTTTTGTAAAGCTTCAAAGGCAGTTGAACATGTTGCAATGTGACGACTCACCTCTTTATTTACAGACGCTACGATTAATGCATACGCTTTGCTGTTCTTGTTTTCCCAGATGGCGAGCTCTTTGTCTGATGTAGGATTTTCTGGGTCACTGTCTCCTTCTCTGACACACACTCCTTTCCACAGCTCATTGAAAATGAGGGTGTGTTGTACCATCCGGGACCAGTCAGGATAGTTCTCCTTGCCAGTCAGAACTATTCCTATCATAGAGATGATTGAATGCATTCTGTAAAAATTACTTCTGCTGATATAGAAAACTTTTGCTGATATATTAATATTTCTGATGGCAAAAAAATTTCTCTTATGAAAAAAAATTCTTCTGCTACTATATAGTCAAATTTTCTGCTGCTATCCTCGGCATCTAAAAGTATAATGGTCTTCAATCAAACAACGTTTAAAACAGTGACATATCAAAACTACGCTATGCATATATCAATCATCCTTTAAAATATCAGCTTACATCACCATGTGCATTTCTTCAAACAACAGTTAGAGACATTCTGAGACAGCGTTTCATATATATATTGCAATGAAGATCATGTGCGTCTCTAAAGCATTACAATCAAATTTTGAAAACTGCGTATATTATGGTCCCAAAATCTACGCCAACCCTTCAAACACAAGGGCATACATATGCTAACACTTCTAGCGACTAATCTCTACAAAAATACTACTGTTAGCAACGAACACAACAGGTACACTAGTCTCTGACATTCGCGCTATATGTAGCAATACCACCGACAACAACTGATACCGCCAACCACATCAGCATTATTTTCTCGTGCGTGGTACTCCAAAACGTGAAGCATCTCTGCATTGTACAATTTACAATCAGATTATTTAGTTTTTATGCGGATTTTCTTTTCTCCTCAGCGGGACGGGGTATGTGCTAAAATGCATAGAGGATCCGAACTATTGTTGCTTGCAGATCAAGTGTATTAGTAAACAATATCAATGCTCATAGAAAAAGCAACGCTCCTATCAACGCTCGTAGGAAAGGCAACGCTTTGATACCATGGGCTCTCAGAGCATTCAAACTCAGCATTCAAATGCAATGACCTTCCAAACAATCACAGGAAAACGACGAAATGGGCTCTCAGAGCATTCAAACTCAGCCAATTTTCTACTGATAAACTGGTTACTGGTCACGGAATGGGAAAACGAGCACACAAAATACAGCAAATTTTCAAATCTGATGGTTACAGATGAAATGCTTTCCAACCCCTATGGTGTAGTTCTCTCAAGTCTCTCTATACCTTTCTTCGCTTTGCATTCTGCGAACTAGAAGAAAGAAACGATGACAGCAGAGGTGAAGAAGATAATGGTGGCAATAGATGAGAGCGAGTACAACAAATATGCATTGGAATGGACTCTAACCAACCCTGTGCTGGGCGCGCCGAGGACATTTGACCATTTTCAAATGACACCTAAGCGTTTAACACTAGACAATAGTGGCAGCATTTCTTTCAGGTGAGGGACAGAGGAGCAGAAGGCAAGCAGGAGTTACAAGGTTAAAAATAGAACCTGGGACCTGTGCTCTGATACCATGTTAGGCCAGGAGTAACTCCAGAAAAAGTAATGCATTTATTCATTTAACCAGCTATCTAATATATACATGAATGTGATTGTTCATTTCATCTTCTCGATGAATGTTCACATTCAGTTCCCCAATCACTGAGGATTAGGTGTCAACAAAAATTCAGTGGCAGCAGCTTGAGGGTGCAGATCTGAGCGTGGAAATGAACTTCTGCAACATGCATCCAGCCAGAGGACACCTGCACAAGGAAAGAAACCAAAAATCATCAGCCAAGCCCTCATGCAACCAAAGAAACTAGTGCATGCAGCAATGGCTAGCCACAACACCTCAAAACAACCATTTGACTTCACGTATGTGACTGAAACTTGTTCTTATATTGCACAAATCTAATTTAAAAACTGCATGAATGAATGGAATGGTGGAATTAAGCCATGAATATAGCAAGGTTAAGCCGATTGCCTTCTCTAGCACTCAGCGGGAAGTCACGCAGTACATGTGGACAGTTGACTTACGTGAAAATTAAAGCAACCAGGAGTGTTGGCTGTTTAAACCTCAGTTCAATTCACGACAGTGATTACAGGGGGAAAACACACAGTTCAGGAACAACACTTCCAGTTTCATGTGGCCACGTACACTTGGCCACTTCACTCTCTCACGTAAATCATGCTGAAATTAAATGATGCTTGGCTGAAATTCTCACCACCCTTTGTTCAACTGCGATCAACTGGAGCACACATCCACCACATCTAGATCAGTTAACCAGTGGTCCTCTGCAAGATTCCTGCCCAATTTCTCTAGATTTATGCCGTTTCTTAAAAAATTCCCGCCTGTCGCGCTCTGCAGGCATTTCTATAGGAAGTCTTCTATAGGAAACACAGAAAACAGCCTTCCAGAGCATAAAATCCTGGATTTCTCTTCGACAAATTGGAAATCTCAAGGAGAGGTAGGCTCGAACATGCCATCCCCATGCTTAATTTTCGAAAGGTGGTGAATTATCTCGTTTGAAGTAAAAAAGATTGGAACCAATCTGCCTGTGGGTCCAGATGGTGTTTTGCTTATATAATACACAGAATTTCTTTTCAATGGTGCTGCGTCGTATTCACCTCCATGGTTCCTGCTAGAGAACTCTCCCCATTATAACGATAAACCACTGTAAGGCTCACCTGTGCACATATAAACCTTTTTCTTTTGTGAGTGTTATATGGTTAGTGTGGAAATTAGCTCTGCACTCTGTCTGTGAGAGCCTAATTTCATTTTGACAGTCAAGTTTTGGGGTAGCAACAATATTATAACCAAGGAATTGGTGAAAGGAGAGATACAACCAACGGAGAAATATTGTCCTGAGAGTCAAGGAGGAAAGCCATATCATAATTCTCCATCTGATCAAAGAACAAGCCAAAACAGGGCATTATATCCAAATTTTGGCAGAGGAACTCACTTCATCCAGCAGTGAGGAAAAGGAGCAAATTGAGGCAGATAGGAAAACAGAGGGGAAGAAAGCTAAGGGTAAGAAAACCCAGGGCAGACCAACAGTGAAACCATCACAAGGAAAGCAAGAAAGAAAAAGGAGGATGAAACAGAGAGAAAAAAACCAGTTTAATCCTTGGAAATTGTTGTAGGTTGCAGGAACACAATGCAGAAAGGGGGCCTCCCAAAACAAGAAGAAGGGTCCCTACCAAGTTCCCATGCATCCTCACATCCATCCCCTCCATGAACATTCATTTTTTTCAAGATCCAGACACAATTTAGTCATGGTTCAACCTTCTACAGGAAGTTACAGGACTTTCTATAGGAAGTTCTGTATTTTTACCAGAAACATCCTGTAGAGCCTTTTGGGCAGGCCATAATCGATTATGGAGAGGTATTTGAAGCTTGAAATCTATTGAGGAGGCATGCAATCACTCTTTTCTTCCATCCTCCACTTGTTCCATATCCTCTCACCACCATTGCTATCATCTGGTTGAATATACCTACATCGTCATACCAGAACCCTGTTTTATCAGATAGGAATTTGTTTTTTAAGTGAAAAATAAAGCATGCAGAGGCCCACACACCTTACCTATCAAGGCACCCTCTGGACCCTTCATCAGTGAATGCAACTTTGTTTTTTTAAGCATGCACCCCAGGAGAAGAAACGACTACAGGATGTCCTACAGGAATCCTGTAGTAGCTGATCCGGCTGGAGCACATACCGTGGAGACACCAACAGCTCACATCAAATGAAGCTAGTGCAGGCAGCATTCACCATTAGAGAGTCGGGTCTCAAGGTCTTGGAACCAGCATCAACAAAAATTGAATAAGAAGACACCCCCAGCCATGCAAGCCAAATCAGGAAGTGTAAAAACAACTTCTATAGGAAGCCAGAAATTAGCTACAGGACTTTCTACAGGAAGTCCTGAAAAAGGGAAGCAGAAGGAGAAATCAACCGAAATCCTAGCTAGGGAGGTAACAACTGTGCTGGCCGCCCTAAGTACCTCTCCCAAGCTGAAGGAGAAGTGAAATAGGGAGCTTCCACTATATTTTAAGGCAAGAAAGAGCATGCAAATAAGAACTGGCAGACCCAAACCACAGTCAAAGTAGCAAATTGTCATTAAGGACACAAAAGCTAAATAAAAGGAGGAGCCTACTTCAAAGAGATCCATCATCTATGAATGAGGAAGCCAAAAGCCTTCACCTAGAAAGAGCAAATTAAGATGATGGACTCATAGAAAGTTCTACAGGAAGCTGAGAATTCTCTATTGGAAACTCGGGCTAAGCTAAGAGAGACCAAGAGATTGGAGGAAAAGGTGGCCAAACAATCACAGGAAGAAGGAAAGACAAGGAAACATCTTATGAGCAACAAAGAGAGGACAAATTGCAGGCTTAGGTTGAGGCACTAACAAAAGTGCTACAAGAAAAGGAGCACAGGCAGTGGGAAGAAGCAGAGAGAAAAGCATGGTTTCATGATCAAGAAGAGGACATCACTTCAGAAGCTTGGCATGACAGGGAGGCCACCAAGGCCATCAAAGATGAGGAAATAGATTAGTTGCTCAGAGGATGAACAACACTTTCAGTAGGGGGGTGATGATGAGCCCCAAAAATTGATAATTATTTCGGCTCATTCAACCTCCTAATTCGACTTAATCCACCATTCTCATTAGTTTATTGCATTTTTTTTATTATATTTATGCTAATAGAGTGAATTGGGTTAGTCATTATGCCAACAAGTCTAATGTGTGCTTTGTGTAGCCTTTTTGGTCAATTTGGAGACAAAATTGAAGAGTTTAATGAGCACTTGGCAGTCAAATTCGTGGGAGAACAAGGGAGAGGATTTGTAGGAAGGTGTCCCCTTCATTTATGGGCCCTTACCTCAAATTCTCCACCATCAGCTCGGAATTCAAGGGCCACCAAATCAATTAGCACAAGGGAAGCCAAGCAAGTCAAGTAGGACTGCTGTTAACTACAAGTTTTGGCAGCCGAGTCCCTAAAGTTTAGGAGGACTGTTGGAGTCCTCAATTTGTATAAATAAGAGGGCTTAGGGCCTCATTTTGGTTAGCCGGTAGTTAATCATTTTGGTTAGTCATTTTGTAGTCATTTTGTATTCATTTTGTAGTCATTTTGTAGTTCGATTTTTAAGCAGTAGATTAGCTTTGCTTTCAGCACATTTTCAAGTTCTCCTTGTGGACAGTTTTTGGAATGTAACATTTCTTTTGATCAATAAAGATGAATCCAACTTTGCACCAGCTCTAAATCTCTCTTAGAAGGCTGTAGCTCTTGGGGTTGGGCCCATCTCAAGCACCCAGTACCTCCTTTGTTTACTTTCATGTGTCTTTGTTGCATTCTTATAATAAAATCTGCTATTTAGATTTAAATCTTGTTTTGTTATTTAGGTTGTTTTTTATGAGTAAAATAGCTTTTCATGCTCAGATTTAGTTTATAGGTTGTTAACAGAAAAAGCTTCAAGAAAAGGGCCATCAAACATCTGTGGTTTCACCTCTCCCTCAGTGGGATCAGGAGCTGTGACTACGATGACTTTGCTGCCCACAAAAACACTGATTTTGCTTTGCCATGCAACCACTAGTGTTTGATTTTCATGTGTAGAATTTGGTTACAAGTTCAGACTTTCGTTTTCTTAGTTGCATGAGATAAAATACATGGTTTCATTGAAGTTCACACTTCTGTTCATTCTCTTTACTGGCAGCTAGCATATTAGATCAACGTAACTAGGTCTTTGAATTTACAAGTCTTTGTTGATTCAGATTGGAAAAATGACTTGCAGAGCACCTGTACCACTTCTTCATCTACTTATTCTCCATCAGCACCATCCACTCCACCCTCTACTTAGAATCCTTGCCTCACGTTTTCCATTTTCTCCCAAAACCCTAGTTTTTGTGCAACATTGCTTCAGTCTTCCTTGAACAAATCCTGCCATCCTTGCCACTCCTTAGCTCCATCCACCAGTCCCTAGGCCACTTCAGACCCCTATCCTACCTCCATATCCATTCATGCATCCTCCCTCACTCTCCCATCCTCTAAAATCCAATTTTTAAACATCCTGTAGAAATTTCTGAACATCCTGTAGAAATTCCTGAACATCCTGTAGAACCCCTGCAGACTTCCTGTAGAAGCTCACGAATGAGGTTTCTTGATATCCAAACTCTGTGAAACTCTCAAGAAGGGTGTTAGGGACCCCTCAGGCCCTCTCTGAACCTTCCCGACCTCTTCCAAGCATTTCCTCTCACCGATCCACCTCTGCACAGTCAAAAATAGTGAAAGCACATGCACGATAATTCTAACAACTTATTCAAAAATACAAAATGATGGTTCTTTCAGATTCTACTGTAGACATAGCTTAGATACATTCATTTCATCTTCTTAAAAGTCAATGGCATCTCATTCACTAGCTTGCATCTTCCTTCTTGCATCAATAGGACTAGCTGGTAGAATTAGGGTTTGCTAGGGTTTGTGTTTCGTTTTGGCTTTCAGTTTCTTTTTGCAAGTAGATTAGCTTCCTTTGAGTTAGCCTTCATCCATCAATTAAAAAGATTCTTCTAAGAGCTCATAGAAGTTGGCTGAAGCTCCTAGCGGACTTGTGCCAGCTGACCAAGTGACAGCTGTGGCAAGAGCTAGTACTTGTGCATACAACACCGTCGCTTCCAAGTTTGTTACGAACTACCAGGTTGATAAAATTAAAGGAGTCCCAAGAGTTGCAGCATTATTGTTGCAATACTAGGGCCCACCAGGATGCAAGGACAATCTCGATGATAATGGTATCCTTTGCAAATGACACAAGGAGATTAGGCTTGGATGATGCAGTGTGTGGATTTTCGCTAGACGACGCATGGTTGCCCCCTTTTGCTTTTGGCTCCTTCTTCTTCTTTTCCTTTTTCTCTTTCTGCTTCTTCTTCTTCTCAGTTACTTGATCTTTAGCTTTACCAGCTTCATCAAGTGAAGAGGAAGGAGGAGAGGGAGAAACGGATGAAGTAGAAGGTTGGGGGGTAACTCTAGTATCATCTAGTTCTTGATTTAATTGTTCACGAATCATGGTGGTTTGAATGAGAGAGGTCGCGAAGAGCCATATTGGCAAGCCAATTGTCAATCTTGGAGGTGACAATGTAGCCATATGAGGTGCACCAACATCTCCCCAAGAGGAGAAGGGACTAGAATTTCCTCCAAGTGGAAACCCTTTGTTGGTGGACTCAATTTTCTCAACCTAAGATCAAGAAGGGAACAGTGACCTTATTTCTATTAAAATAAATTTTAGACGCTTTGACACAACTTCTTTTTTCAATTTTTAAGAGTCGAGAAAAAACAAAAGATGACTCTAGTCGCCTTCAATTTTTAATGAGCCCGAAGTGACAAGTGATAAGATGGACCTTTTCCTTTAAGGAGTCTGAAAAGGAATGATAGAGACTACTCTGGAAATCTAGACAGAGGGATTACCTAACCAATCGCAAAATTGTAAAATACTTTTTATGGTACGACAGTCAATCTTCCTGAATGTTGTGTTTAGTGCATTGCGATCGATAAGGCGATAGACACGGCTTCCTAAGGATAAAGGATATTGCCTATTTTGGTCTCCCAATATATACTCGACAATACGTGGGAGCACAAGTCTATACTGGCACTTGTCATCTCAAAGAGGAGGAATCACCCAACCAACAATGAAAGCGAAGTTACCAGGTTTTACGACGCCAGAATACGTCTCTAGCCTAGACTTCTAAATGTTGTGCATTAGATTCCAAAGCATTTTTATGTTCATTGAATTTATTTTACAGTTGATCTTGCTTAAGAAATTTTCCTTTCAAGTTCACCGCATGATGTACATATACAATTCCTAAAATGCAATCTAATATGATAAACAATCTTTTAATCTTCTTTTTGCAATGAAAATCCTAGCTACTAAGGAAAGAGAACTGAGGTTCTTTCAACATAGAGCACAGAGCACACACTAGATGCATTGTCCTAAATCAAACCAAGAAGAAATCTAAATGCAAATGCACATGCATGTATTTGTTTTCAGCCTTCTTAATGTGTGAATGACAAGAAGAATGCTAAGTACAAATCTGAATTATCTTTTCAAAGTGATAATACTAACAATTTTTCTTCAAAATATGAAAGGAAGATAATGATGACACTTTGCGATTTTGAATTTAAAACTGCTTTCGACACTTAAAAACCACTAATTCAAATAAAATACAAGAGTAACAGTGTAATCAACTATCAAGAACAATAGGATTCTTTTCTATGACTGAAACGACACATTCGACACTTCCAAATTAAGAAATGATGGTTCGATTACACTTCTTGTTTGTAAAAGAGAACTGAAAATGGCACACAATACATAAAATCATTCATATTTCTTTGCACAATGGAGGCAGAATGATGGAAAGGAAGGGGGTTTCCACAGTGGTATACTAATCACAGAGAGCAAAACTCTTGAATAGAGCTGAAGAGAGTGAAGAAAAACTAAATTCTGAAGGCAAAATTAGCCTTTTCTGACCATCGCACCTGTTACAAAGGGAATCCAATATGCATCCCACCTTCTGCACACGGGAGGTACGATGCATACAGACTTCCTTGAAGAGAGGGTGCGATGGTCATCAGTGCGAGACTTTTACTTGGTCTTTGGTCACAATTTGCAGTTTAGTTTAGGGATTTAGGTCGAGCAAGTGACATTCAATAAATATAAATCACAGGTGCTAATCTAATGAGATTACTAGAGCCACCACCAGGGCAATCAGAATGTTTGCAGATTGATTGTTCAATTTATAAACAAAACCCAGAGATAGACTGAAGCAGCATTGATCTACTTTGCACTTGGATAGAAAATGTAGTTCGAAGGCTAGCTGGCTTGAATTGAAGCTCCGTCTATAAGTTTATAAAACAAACAAATATAGACTAGCAAACAATCTATCTGCTCCATAGAGGAGTCACCATTTTGTTATCGGGAAATCTAGTGTCCACTCAAAGCTACTAGTCCCACTAAGACTGGTAGCTATCTTAGAAACAAACAAACTTAAACTACTCGCTTTCCTTTATGAGAAGTAGATAAAAGGGGAACAAAGGACACCAACCTCAGTCTTGCACTTGGTTCCTCTCCTTTCTGATAGATCTTTGCTGCTTCTTCTCCGTCTACCGAGCTTCAAAGAGCACCTGTGGAATCAAAGCAGCATAATACTATCGAAGAGCAGAGATCTACAATCATAAGCAATACATGACCAGATATGTATTGACCACACAAATGCATATATCATCAAACATACAAGAATGTGGAGGAAAACTTGAATAGCTTTATTAATATCAAGAATAGCAAAGAGGATTAAAACCAATTGTTCTGACCCAACATCATCCTCCAACATGAAAGCCCTTATTCACCTCATGTAAATCTTAGATCACTCAACACTATGATGTTGCACCAAGAAACAAACAACACTTCCTTACAAGATGCAAGATTCCAGCCTCTGGATCTCTGTGATGAGGGATCGACATATAGATTATTGTAGGGGGGTGAGTCAGCTTCTAAGATTTTGATTAGTGTCCTCTCTCTGATAGTTCTTGATTCCACTTGGAGATTGATGATCTCTTACTCATCCCTGGGCGAATTCAGAGAGGCAAGTATCATAAGAGAAGCTTCTGGAAGATTCCATGATGATCCACCTTGCAAACTTTCTCTTCCATTTGTCTACTCTTGCCCATCGCACCCTACAGAAGGGCTTTCCAGTATGCATCACACCCTTTACACTGAGCAGGTGAGATGCATCGCATCCTCTGCACTGGGCAGTCTGTATGGTCCAGGTTTGACCAGTGTTGAGCAGTTTTCTGTGGAGAACTTCTGGGAGATGATGTAATCAGCTGACCTTGTTCTTTTAGTGTGTGAAGAAACACTTTTAAGGACTTAGGAGCCCTTGGTTTATGGACATTTATGGTTGGGGTTGTAGTGCCCAAAAATGTCTATAACAAGTAGGTAAATTGACTAAGGTGTCTAGGGTTAGGCTCATGTTTGTACTGTCTAATAGAGTGTTCTAGAGTTCACTACTCATGGAGATACTCTTGTCTACAACTATCTTCCTAGGCTTGCTTTGTGTTTTATGCTTTTAGACAGGTGGTGGATCAACCTTCCTCATCATTTTAAGCTTTTCTTGGACCTCCCCAATAGTAAGGGGACCCCTTTGACTTTTGAGATAGTATCGACCATATTTCTTTTTGGGTTGCTTCTCGGTGTTCATTTTCTATGTTTTGTGTGTGCATTGATACATGTTGATCACCTTCCCAATGCTTTTTGCTTCATTAGATGCAACATATTCTTCATCATATTTGAATTCTAACTGACATTGTGAATTGTTTCCCATGTTTCTCATACAATTTTACACTGAGTCCACAAATTTGTTCCATTGTGTACAAGTCCCTTCTGGGTGATGGTCATTATGGAATGAGAAAAAATCATGGTTCACGCACATTTCCATCTGGAACACTGAGTTGGAGCTCTATGTAGTTTTAACGGGTAGCTTTTGCTTGATGACATGCTCCTCTTTGGTTTCCTTGGAGGCCATCTACTGGCAGATGTCTTGATTGTTCATTTCTTCAGTTCAAACACTTTTTTTGTCAAAGTATTTATAAGATGAGTAAGGGTTTCAAGGTCACTTGCTTCCTTGTCTTTCCCCTTACTCACAGTACCCTCGGGTTTCCTTCTCACATCTTTGGAGTCTTTCGTGGATTCATCATCCTTGATGACTCCAAAAGCGTGTAAGTCCTCTTCCATAACTATCATCTCTTCACAATTTGCAAGTAATGTTGGTTTCATATCTCACTTGACAAACAATGTAATACTGGTTAGCAATGCAAACATGTAGTAGTCGATAGTGATGGAGCCATGAGGTTTTGTGTCTGCTGCAAACTTGTTCAAGTTGCATAAAAACCTCTGGTTAAAGTATTTCACTTTCTCTTTCAATTCCATCTTGAGATTGCCTAACTCTTTCAGCAACATGGTAGGTGTTTTGTCATCAACAAATTTTTCCAAAAAAATTCTCTTGAACATACCCTAGTTCTAGATGGAGTTAACAAGAACGTTGTGATACCATATGGTTACTCAGCTATCCAAGGTACATGGAAAAAATCTACATGTAATGTCACCGTAATGTACCTCGAGTGCATGCAACTATAGGTAGAACTTATTCAAGTGGTCTTCTTCCTTCACTATTCTGTTGGGGTCAAACTTTTTCAACGTCCTCTACAAATGCTTTGGCATTTTTGTAAAGCACCGAGGAGAGCTAATGGTCCCTGAGTCATCCATTCCAAGTTTTGGTCAGCCATGTCTTCTTCTTCTTCATCATCCTCCTCCTCTTCCTCAAAATCTGATGATTCCCCCTCTAAGTCGGTTGGTTCATATCCTACTCCACCTCCTCTACTCCCTTCCCCTCCACCTCTTGTACTAGTTCCTAAGCCCATGATCATGAGGGTGTTCTCTTCTCCCTGTTGGAAGACTGGAGGTTCCTCTCTATTCTCAACAACTTTTTTCATACCTTCGAGAGTGGTAAGAACTTCTTCTTACACTGATGAGACAACAACTCCTATTGGAGTGGTCTTTGGCTTCTTCGATGTGTATGGAAGATCTCGTATTCCTAGAATCAATTTGACTACTTTGGAAAACTGACAGGTGATGGGATAGATAGAGCAGAGGTGCTGATATGAAATTTCATTTTCATGTCTGAGAGGTGAGGAGTAACCAACTTCAGAATTACGTGTAGGTAAAAGGGAGTGTGCGTTACTACCTTGACCAGATGATTGATGAGTGGAGGTGAGAGGACATTTAGCCATAAACAACTAGCGGCCCTCCTTTTAGCATGAGAAATGTTGATGTATTGGACTAGCAAACATTCAAGGGATCTCCTCAATATGAAGCCCCAATTAGAAATCACACAATTTAGCATAAGATTCCCATCCGAGATGATGGCATAATTTCCATTATCTTAAATATATGCCATAGCTCTTTCTTGTTAGCACATGAGAGTGGCATACTTAGTCTTCAAAAAATGATGTTCATGTGCCTGGTGAGTGCTTAGTGTAACTTGTGTCTAAGTTCTTTCACTACATGGGGAGAGGGTGAGACTAAGTCTCAAGTTGAAAGGGAATAGTCCCAACTCAGTTAGAGACACACAACATAATAGGATATACTAGCCTCTGATAGAGTAGTCCACATGGACGTGGAAGTCACAAACAAAAAGTGAATAGATAGCACATACAACACCCAATGGAGTAGTCCACATGAGTGCGATGGTCATTATAAAAAGTTTACAAGAATGAATCTATCTAGTCTCTATTGGAGTAGTCCACAAGGACGAGACAATGATAAAAACTAATAGAATACATTTCCAATAGCATATGCACTAAAACAACTGAAATAGTTCAACTATATTATTACAAGTTAAAGTAACATGCATTACAAGCATCCAACTAATAGTATTACAAACAAATATAATACATGTGTGAAAATGTGGTGCCTTTAACAAGGTTCTAAACTAAGAGAAAGTTCCAAGACACATTAGTACACCATACATAACTAACTCCAGTATTGGGGCTTTGGATATACTACTCGCTCCTCAAAGAATTGACTACAAACTCTCAAGGCTATGTGGGAGGAGCCAAGGTGAAAACATTTTTCATGTAGAATTGAGGGGTATATATTGCCAAGGGTGAACTTGACCCTTCCGACTTTTCGACTATCCTCATGACTATTTAACTTACATGATTCTTCAACTAACATGAATCTTCAACTCCATATATCAGTGTCTTGGACTTCCATGTTACATTACATTCATTACATTATTATGGCCCATAGTAGTGATGTGGCCAAGACAACTCATGACATGACTTGACATGACTCGACATGACACTGCTGGTATGTTCATGCTGATGGTGGTGTCCATGTTGTGATGTTGTGCTGCTAAGTGATGAGTGTGCTTTTGGTGTATCATAGCTTCATCTCCACATGAAAAGGTGTGTAGAATCTTCGATGGTATTGGTGTTTTCTTGATGTTGCATGTTCATGTATCCCCTTCATTGGTACTTAGCATGCTTCATGTGTTCATTTGTTTGTGAACAAGTCTCCTAGCATGCACTCCTTGTTCATCTCGTTCATCACTGCACCATCTCTCATCCATGTACCTATCTATGCAATTGCTCATGATGAGATGACATCAAATCCAAAAATCCCCTAGTCTACCATGATGTATCATCTTTAATTTCCAAGTGCAGGTGACCGAGAGAGGACAAGGCTCTCAAACTTTGCAGAACACATTTCAAGATGGGGTGTGAGGCTCTGGGGAAATGTCGAGAACAATTCTGGAGAGATCACTGAGAGGCTGGGTTGAGCAAGACAGGATAGTAGTGAAATCTATGGAATTTGGCTCAGCTGGGAGGCATATTGCATATTTTTTTCAGGGAAGGAAGCATAGGCAGTAGGAGGAACTTTCAGTGAAAACTATAAAATTTCAAGACGAGGCCGGGATTGGGCTACAGGAGCCTACTAGTCAGAATTGCGCAAATCTAGGAGGCAGTCAAGCAAGACATGGCTATGTATTTTATGGGCTTAGCGTGGTGTTGGGCAACAGATGGAATATCCATGAAAACTGCATAATTTTTAGGAGTGGCAAGTAGGCCAACAGGGGAGACTGCTTGACAAAACTACATAATTTTCTTGGGACAATGTAGTGACAGGTAGCTAGTGCAGTATGCACAATTTTTTTCAGGAAGTGCAAGAAGTCAGGCTGATAGATTCTGCGCAGTTTTTGCGATGAGTGCATCCTTGGGTCACTATTTATGTCCAATTCTCTGGTTGACCCATGGGAGGCTTGATGGATAGGCTTGTGGGAAGCATTGACTAAGATGGCTTTTTGGCAAATTTTTGCATTGTTCTAGGTGACATTCATCTAGGTTGATTCCAAAACTATGCAGCAAAAACTCCCTGTAGGGCAGCCTCAAGCTCTACACAATTCTCGGCAACAATTCTTGGTCACTGAGGGCTAAAACTACACAATGCATCCCAGTGGATACTCGACTGACAGAGGGTGCTCTGGTTGATAGTTTTTTCAGAAAAATGGTTAATTGTGTTAGCAAGTGAACTCATGTATGCATGACCTTATGAACACACACTCAACATGACTCGATGACTAGAAGCCTCAAACCACAAGACAACATATGCTTAGTTTGACTAACTAAATGGTGATAGTGATAAGCATGACACTTGAGATGGATCATTGAATGACTGCAATGACACTTGCACGACATTGTTTACAACTTCATGTGTGAGTGTGAAAAATGTCTACATAGTGAACACAACTTATACACATAATGACAGACCTTCAACATATCCAGAACAAGACCATAAGGATGACATTGCAAACAACATGCTTAAAGATGACCAGTGATCGACCAAGTAAAGAGAATGTAATGACTCAACACGAGCTCATGAGATGAGCCCGAGTGTTTACAATCATGAAGGAAAACCCAAGGAAGGCTTTGAAATTGGCTGCTAGACAAAATTTTTGAGGGTGTTGCAGCCTCTACAACACCTACATACATGGATCCATGTATGTACGCGACTATGCCCCAAAGAACTTGTATATAGATTTAAAAAGCTTTTGCTACAAACACAATTTCACTTTCTACAACCTTTACTATCAATATGATACACTTATGAATAAATCATTTAGATCACAGTATCATAGTTTGATCAATATTAAACATTTGCAGCAAGTAAATCAATCAAGTATACATCTCAACATATTTTAGATATTTCATATTTGAGTCTTCTCCTTGCTCCCTGGTGCACACTTGTTTCAGATTAAATCATTCATAGACAACTAAATACTTGCACACCTAACAATTTGATCTCCATCTCCTTATATAGCATTAGCCTTGGCGAATATCTTAGGAAAATCCCTTAATAATGGCATTAGTTTTCTTTGATGGGATCAAATAACCATTGTCACACCCATTACTATGCGCCAATACCATGGTAAACACCCTAGTATCCAGATTACCATTGTGTGGATTATATATGTGAGTTTTCTTCTTAATACATGTGTATGTACGTGACCCTTCTGCATAGGATCTATGTATACTTTGTGAAACTTCATATTTAACATTCATCTAAATATGAAATGTCATTTCTCTATTCGTATCTCCCGTATCATATATACCAACCCACATACAAATAATGCTGACATCTTTATCATGTAGGTTGCCATCAAGGACAACACATTAGCCATAATGCCAACCTCCTTCCTTATATCCTCCATTGTGTGTTACCTTCTGTCCTTTTTGCAAATGATATATTTCAAGGCATCTTTGATGAATGTCTTATCCTTATGCCAACAGGAGTGATCCTCAAGCTACCTTCTCTTTCACCTTAGCTCTAATCCCATGTTGATAAATCAATAGGAGTAGAAATTAGGTTAATTTCTCTTTACTTGATAATTTATTGTTAAGTTATATTGGATTCTTATTACTTTATTATGTTTTTTTCATCAAAGAGTTACCAAAACCATAATGAAGATTAGAAATAGACAATGAACACAACATGTAGGTTCCAAGTCACGAAAAACCCCTCTAAAGGGAAAACCCAAAAAAATATTCTCTTCATATAGAATCAAATCAAATATGAAATCCAATTCACAAACCATAAGACCAAGACCTCCATTAAGACCTAAGACAACCCTCCTCCCAAGATCTTATAACTGTTGGGGAAAGTTAATTTCTTAATAAAAACAACTAATCACCTGAACATTAACTATCAACCCAAGGAGTGTCTTTTTATTTCAAGGAAATCAGAAAAATATATGCATAACAAATACCAATAGCTAACACTGGTTCTATATGATTGTATCATATACTATCAAGCTCATTCAACAAGAAACCAAATGTAAGACTTGAATAATAAAACTAAAATTAAAAAGAAGAAAGTAAATGACAAGTAAAACAATTATGCTAATAACACAACTTGAATCATTTCTAAATTAAACCACACATTGCTGAATTGGAAATTTAATCTATTTCACCCAACAAATGCTAATCTAGAGTAGTAAATTAAATGAAATCTAGAAATTGGATGAAATAACAAATCTGGAAAATGCAGCAAACAACAAATTACTTGAATAAAAGGAAATTTAGTTCAAATAACAATGATTGAAATTCAAAGAAATAAGAACATAGCTAAATTACTTTATATGCTTAAGGAAACACCTCATCCAAGGTAGTGGGACCAACTGCCGAAGACTTAGCTCCACCTTGAGAAATAACTGAGATTAGATTATAAATAACATAATTAGAACTAAATGGATAGCTTCATTCAATAAAATATATGAGAGAAATAATCACAGCATAATGAAGCTCTTAGCTTTGCCTCAAATTCAACAATTGTTCATCTCCCATCTCTCATCCTTTATCACTTCTCCAACATCCTATCTAATAATTGTCCATCTCCTCTCTCCTAATTATCCCCTCATTCTTTGATCTATGTTTTCATTTAAATACACAGAGAGCAAAGGGAAGTTACAACAAAGTTAATTACAAAATTATTTCCATTAAAATTTTGGATTGATTACATAATCTCAATAAATAAGACCAGATCTAAAAGATCTTCCCATCATCATTCAGCAAGAACAAGTCGAATCTAGTATTGCAATTGGAAGAATTTGGAAAACAACTGCAACAACAAATCTGAAAAAAAATCATCTTTGAAGAACCTTGCATTTCTCTTAATCGAAACTGAATTTGAGAAAACTACTCATCAAAAAACTAATGTGGTGTGTTATGCACAAAACCCCTGTCTCGTATTTTCAAGATTCATTTTCATTTGTCTAGAAAGTCAAATGAAAAACTGTCACATCTTATCCCAGTGAATTTCTGAGTTGGAATAGTTGACTATGAGCTGGAAATCAGGTTTGCAATCTGGAAAAGATCTTGGAGGCTAAAATCATGAGTGATAAAAATTCATTAATAAACCATCATTGGAAAAATAATGCATAATAATCTTCAATATATTAAAAATAAAGGAGAAAAAAATAGTATTTATCCATAAGAGCACAAATAATTATAAAATGGAATTATGTGATAAATTATGATAAATGACTTGATAAAGAATGGTAGAAATGGATAAAATAGACATTAAAAAGTGATAATAATAATGAAAAATTAGTGGCCCAACAATAGCAAGTCAAAGTTTCAAGTCCAACCTTCCAAAAATTCTCCAACTTCATAATTTTGGCCCCCAACTTTAAAATTTTAGTTGCCAGTTTCAAAATTTTAGACCTGCAACTTCAAGCCTTGTAGCAACTTCAAAATGTTTCATGTGTGAGAGATTTAGGGAAGATTCTAGTTCATAAACCTTTTTTTTCCTCCTTTCTTTCTCTTTCTTCCCAACTTCTTCTTCTATTGAATTTCTCTCTTCTTGTCTTGAAGATAAAACTTGCTTAGTGGTACTTCAAATGAGGTTAATATCTTTCTATTTATACACATCCAGGAGGTCTAATTATGCCTTATAGAGTCGACTTGATGAGGCAGGGCCGACTTGGTCTTGTATGTGCAAAAATGACATGTTTGACTCAAATAAAATTATTTTTCCACTTTATTTTCAAAGTGCAAATGTGACTTGACTCGAATACAATATTTTGACTCATGAAAAATATTAGTTTGACTCAATAAACCCTAGAAGCATGAAGAACATGCTTGACCTAGATGACCAAATAATTTGAGCATGAAATCCATGCTTAAAAATAATATTTCTTTATCTTTGTTTCATGTTTACATGAAATATACTATACTATAAGTACAATAGAAATTATGAAGACTAAACCTAGTTACATTTTATAACAATAACCAGTAGTTGTAGCATTATAATGGATTCCTTTTATGTTGTAGTGGTATCTCATTTACACATTCGTGCTCCCACTTTTGCAGTAGAATTGATTCCTATGTTGAAAGCTTGTGATTTCACTTTATTTTTCTTAAGATATGATCACCAAGTTGTTTGAATTCACTTTTAGTGGTTCTTTTATAGTTTTCATTAGGATGATGACATCAAGTCTAGATCTCCTTGAGTGCTAGTGCCTAGAATACTCATTATTCGATTCAGCAATGCAAAAATGATTCACATTGGTGGTATTGTGCTTGATATCATCTAAAAAAGCTCATGTGATATTCCAAGTCAAAACCATTAAATTGTGACCCATTTGTTTGTTAATCTCTCCCAAAAATTTCCTTTCTCTGGTTCTTGGTATAGCTTGTCTTTAGTTCCTTTTTGATCTAATCAATCCAAAATGGATGATTCTGATGGAAATGAGTTTCCATACATTTTATAGTGCCCTCCCCACTTTCCATGCTCATGAAGAATATTTTTGTATGTCATCCTGTCTAGAACAACATTTTTAAATGATAGGTGGGGAAAATGTTTCCTAGTGATTTCATTGTCATGTTGGATTTTTGTAGTATATTTAAGTAAACCATATGTAGTCACAAAGCATTAAAAAAATACGTTCTTGTATAGTGATACCAATGACCCCAAAAAATATATTCAAGCTACATTCTAGAGTTCTTTTTCAAAACGACTGCGATGAGTTCCTTGATATCTGTCAGAGGAAAATTAGTTCCAATCGTAATGATGAAGGAGCGGATTTTACTGCTTGTGTATGCTTTGTCAATCTCATTGTTAAGAAAATAATGGTAGTCATTCCCAAATAGGCCTAAAGTGTGTTTTAAAAGAGCTTCAAATATTATTTCCTTTTTCTTTCATGTCGACGATCAATTGATGAAATTTCTTCTATGACCTATGACCCTTATTTTTATTCCTCTGACATCAAGCTCCTAGAAAGGATCTTGATTTGTTTCTTTATCATCACTAGTCATAGATTATTAGTTTAATCTCATCAAAAATTGAGATTTCAACCTTGATAAGGCTTGCAAATGCAACTTTCAAGAGACAAGCATAAGAAAACACTAGTCATGAATTTTCTCCACATGTAAGTCATATTTCTAGACCACATTGTTGATGAAGGCTATGAGTTCAATTTGCAACCATAAGGACAAAGAAACTACAATCTCTATTGCTAGTCAAAACACCGATTCCTAGTGTCACTGACATCTACGAATTTGATTCACAACTTCTGTTGTATAATGCTTAGCCTTGGTCAAAATTTGCAGTAATCACATTGGCTTTGTGTATAATTTTTTTATGGATGACAAAGGGATTTTATCCATGTAAAAATTGCAAGGGTAGTGTAAGTATTAGAATGCATTATAAAAAGGAGTGTCATCACAGCATAATGGTTTTGTTAAAGTAACAAATGAATTAAGATATGACAAACAAAAATGATTTCCTTGAACACATTCACATAGTTATTAGCCACAAACCTTACACTATGATCGTTAGTGAAGAATTACAATTAAATGAAGTAATTACAACCATTTTACATGCTCTAAGTCTTTTGATATGGAAATATTAAGCTATCTAGAAAAATGTTAGAGAAATCTTATGTTTGGAACTCTTACAAGAAAATGGTATGTGATGAATAAAGAGAATGTAGCTTAGGATTGAGATTTAAACAAATATTCAGGAATTTGCATGTGAATTCATCTGAGTGTGAGGTCATAATAGGAGAAAAGAGAGTAAGAAACTGAGTGATGTAAGTAAGCAAGGCTAGGTAAAGAATCACTCGCGAGCTCAGCTAATAGGACAAAAGATAATGATGAAATGAGAGCGAAGTCATAATTTGGGAGTGCACATTAAATTAATCACATGTGATGTACTCAAAGGAATCACAAATTTCAGATTCAATGCTAAGTGAAAAACCAATTTTGATTTGAGGATGCAATGTAGGTGCATAGACCAAGTGAAAAAATTGATGAATATTTGACAAAATATTTCCAATGTGATGGGATTATAACATCGTAATGCTGGGGGAAAATATTTGTTTAGAAATTTTGAATGTTTAATTTAGGATTTTTTATTCTTTTGTAAATAAGTTGAGGAATCAGTTTCTATTGTAAACGTGATTTTTAGTTTCCTTTATTTTGTAGAGAAGATGAAATGCTTCACCTTTTGTGACTTTTTGTTGTCACATGTTAGTTTTTCTTTTTAAACAGAATGAGTTCCTGGAAGCTAAGAGAAGGAGGATAAGAGAATACTTGTTGTTTCTCTATGAAATTATAATTTTATGGGTTGCAAATTGCCTATACTTTCTAATGTGTTAACCGGGAGGCATTTTATGTGTGAATTCCATGGAGGAAAAACCAATGGAATTATGATTTTGTATTTCCTAATTGAATTGAAATGATGTGATTAAACCAAGTGAGTTATGCTTATGAAATGATATTTAATTGTAGTTTATTCCTGGACATTGGTTAATCTGAGAGCCCGTGAGTTGTTGTATCAATTTCTCTTAAGCATTTGTGCATTGTGATTTCCATTGCTGTGTGATTTTTCTCATTTTTCTTTTGGTATTCTTGTTGTGTTTATTTCATAGACTTCTAGAGGAATGCTGACTGTTCTAAGGTGGTGAATGTGTGGTTTTGTTTTCCCAACCAATTGGAATGATGAGAAAAAAATAGAGCACTATAGTTTTTAAATATGGTCCAAAAACCTTTGTGATTGGTTTCTAACTATCATAGTTAAACTAATATTGCAAACCTGTTGAAGAGAAGTAAATTAATCCATTTATGGTGTTAAGAAGCAAGTATGGGATGTGGGGAGTCAACAAAGTAACGATTTGAGGCCATTAGTCCTCCCCGAAACCAAAATACATAATTTTAACAGGCATCATAAAATAATTTCATAGAAATGGAATAATGTTGGAAAATAAAGACTACAAAATCATTTCATAGTTACTACACAAAAATAATTCAAGACTGCTTGTTGGTTTTTGAACTCTATTTGGCCCGCCCATTGCACCAATATGCATTATTAGAGCAAGATGGTCATTAAGAAAGTAAGAAAATCATGAGGTTGAGGAGGCATACATGTGGGTAATGTAGGACTTAGAGAAGAGATAAGGAGACTGCAATCTCATTTAGGGGCTATGGAGGTATGAAGACAATGATATCCTGAGGTTAGAGAGTTAATGAACCTAAAGAAGAAGTTCAGGAAGAAATAGCAGCACTTGTTGAGGAACCTCCATAAGTCAAGCAATTGATATCATTGTTAGGTTCAAGTTCAATACTAAAACCTAAATTATCTACCTATGATGGCTACCCGGCTGCTGAAAATTCATTTGATTGGATCAATGAGTTAGACAAGTATTTTTAATATGAAGTGGTGGACAATGGAAAAAGGGTCAAGTTTGCAGTAACAAGGTTGAAGGATCACATTGCACTATGGTGGGATAATGTGTAGGTTGAAAGGAGAAATAATAATAACCCATTGATCAAATGATGGGACAAGATGGTGCCAAAGATGAAGAGTAAATTATTACCAAAAGATTACCATAATACTCTCTACAAGTAGATATAGAACCTCAAGAAAAGGTAATTGATAGCAAGATAATATACCAAATAATCTCACAGAGTTAATTTGAGAGAAGGTTATGTGGAATATACGTAAGAAAATAACTCAAGGTATATTAATGGCTTAAGAATGTGTTGTCATTGCAACAAACACCCTCCAAAATTTGGTATACACTTGAATTTTGGAGCCTATTGTGGATCTTTCGATCATTCATTCCATAGTCACTTTATGGTCGATTGGTGTTTTGTTAAGTATTCTATCCTTCTTCTAAAGTCGTAAGTCTCAAAGGAACCTGCTCACGCATGTCCAGTCCACAACAAGTTTGTGAGTGTAATCTTTTAAGCAAGCTTGAACATGCATAGCGCAAGTCCATAAACAGAGTTTCTATGCAATTTTCAACATATGTGAATAGTTAGTGTGCACTCTCATCGATAGTCTGCGACTTTTGGTTGTGATTGTTCTTCTATTTCGATGATTTTTTCCAACAATTGTTTTTTCTCCCTCACTTTCGCAAGTGTTGATTTCATGTTTACGACTATTGTATTTGATTTTTTTCACTTTAATAAGTGTCTTTTTCATGCTATCTTTCTTTTGGTATGTGTCACTTTTAATGTCATTTCTATTTTTGAACTTTCCTTTTCACTTTCCTCCTACTATCACATGTGTCATATTTTGAGCATGGAAAGTGTTGCACATCATTCATATGTAGTTTTAGTTTTCTTCAAGGAGTAACCTTTGTTATAATGAGTTACTCTTAGCATGTAGACATGTATCACATGTATTCCCAAATTTTCAAGCACTGTCGCACAAGTGTCATCATTGTCGTCGCAAAGTGTACCTTTAGTGTCACACTTGGGGAAAGTTTTTGCAATGTCATCACATTGAGGGAATTATGTTGTTCATGTGTTATGAGTGATAAATTTTGTGTCGTAAAATATTCTAAGTGTGTGATCATGCTAAAATTTTGTCCTTTTTCACTTTGGCCTTACTTATCCCACTTAGCCAAATCTAGAAAACTACATTCCCGAGCAACCTAATCTCACTCATCCTTTCGGAACTACATGCTACACAATTTCAGTGGTCCAACTCACAACTTGCTTATTTTAACTACATAATGCATATTTACTACCTTCAAAATTGTGCACTATGTAGTCTTACTGCTCAACCTTGATGCTTGAGCTCCAAAACTATGCATCCCTTGCCTTTCAGTCACCTTATCTTGCACATTGTGTAGTCTCAAGCAATAAGCCTAAAAATTTACGTCTTGAACTACACAATTTTGCAAACACTAAGCCTCTATCCCTCTAGAACTACACAATGGTAAGCCTCAAGCCAAACTCATTCAACCCCTCAAATAAACAATTTTCTTTCCTTAGTCTGACTAAACTATTCATTGCATAGTCTCAAGGCTCAGTCCATGCCCCTGACCTCTTGAGTTGCACAACTACGCAATCATTGAGCCACTCACACATCCTATCACCTGGTTCTAGCTAATTTAATGGATTTAATGAAGCCTTTTAGACTAGGGTTTTATCAGACTAATTCCATCTTGTCATGATAGGATTTTAGTTGCAGGTATTATATCATGTTAGGATAGGATGATGATGAAGGAGATGTAGAAGGAGACTTTGCTACAAGACACCTTTGTAGTTGCAAATACAAGTTTATAAACCAAAAAGACAAAGGGACATCATATTGTGACAACAATTCGAGATCAATATCACATTGAAGACTCCCAACCTTCAAGCCTTATGGAGGAAGAAGAAGAACATGTTCCATCTTTCAAGAATACTTAAAGACAACAATTGCAAAAGTGGTTTGACATTTCCATATCATCATGTAGTCCATGTCATCAATGTCATTTCATGTCTTGTCAATATGTCTTGCCAATATGTATATGAGTCACCATCAGCCACATCATTCATGGATTATGTAATTTCAATACGTGAGAAACATAATGTAAAGTGCAAGTCAAAGAGCATCTATAGCATGTGAAAAGTCACAAAGGAGTCAAAAGGTCATAGAGAAGTCAAACTATCATGAGTGTAGTCCAAGAGTGACAAGGTGGGTGAATGGCACCCCATTTTTTATATAGACACCCTCATAGCTCATGCAAAGGACTTTTCACCTTGGCTCCTCCTACCATGCATTAGAAAGGAAAATAGTTCTTTTGGAGGAGAAAGTGGTTTCTCTAATTCTCCACTATTGTAGCTTGTGGCGTTCACTATACTTATGTATCTAAGAACTTTTTCTTAATTTTGAGGCTTGTTGAGCCAACACACTTTCATTCATATGTCATAAATATTGTAAGAGTATTTGTTAAATGTTTCTGATGTATGTTTGCTTCATTTGTACTAACGAAATTGAACTAGTTTGGTAGCTTTGGTACTTATCTTGTTGAAGGTGTGTTGTATGCGTTTTAACAATCCTTTCTTCTATGTGAAATATTTTGCTAGTTGTGTAACAATTCATTCATATGTATATGCTCGTTTGTCTTCACTAGATTAGTGCTATTACTTTTGTTTTAAAGGCTCATTTTTCTCACCATTTCGGTAGAAGAACCTTGACACATTCTATAATTGAACATTCCACAAGGCATACTCACTTGTTCATCAGAAAGTGCATGTGAAATACTCTCTTGTGTTGACCTTTGTAGAAAAGGAAAATATCCAAGAACATATGGAAACTGGACCTTATTTCTTGAAGGGGCCCCACATCAAATGGTGCGAAGTATGATTGGGACTTTTTATCGAGGAGACCCCTTTGGTTGAAATATTTCCAACACCATCAACAAATGGCACTAGAAGGAAGTCTAGATGTGTTATAGCACCACTTACCACTCATGGTAGATCTAATGTTCTAGTTATGGCCTAGGGCAGCCCTTCCTTTCCAGACTTGGTCCAAAATCTAAAAAATAGTGTTTTATTTCCTATACGATACTTTACCATGTGTTAAAAGTGTGTACACGCAGGTCAGAATACACCCAACCCACGTATATGTGCTAAAACACTTAAAAATAATAAATCTCCTTAATTTTGGGATGCGTTTACGAGTTTTAACTATTACTCACCTACTATAGCCCGTGGCCCAACTATTTCCCAAATGAAAAAAGTTTGGATAAGTATAAATAAACCTCCATGGGAAGGCCTAAGGGGAGGAGAGAGGAGATATTGATATTATAGTTGATTGATTCCTAATCGATTATGAATAAATCCATGTGCCTCCTACACTCCCCAAGCTTTAGGAAACTCTTGCTTCCTCTTTTGAGGTATCCTTCACCCCTCTTGTGATATCCTTCTGTATGTTGATAGAGGAAGGTTGTTAAGTCTAGGACAAGACGCATCCAAAGGACAGTTCCACTTGGAGCTAGAGGAAGACTCAGGTTGTAGTTTTCCACCCTTCATTTAGCTTACATCAATAAAGAAGCGTTGTTCTGTTCCTAATATTTATCGTGTTTATGCATTGATCCATTTTGTGATTTGTTTATAAATATTGTATTAATGCGTAATAGTTCATTTTCTTATATGATCTAATGTACATATCATGAATAAACTTTCTGTTACTGTTGTTGTATATGCTTTTCTTGAATAATTTACAATTTTCAAAGGCATCAGAAGAAGCAGAGGGTTTGAACCCTACAGGATCTACCCAAACATAGGACCTATGGGTAAGGAAATTTGTTCCCAATTCAATAGTTAAAGAATTTAGATTGTTTGTTTGTGCATTTCTTGATGTTGTATGCCCTCCACTCTGTTGGGGTTTTCAACCCAAGACCCTAGGGTGTTCCCACCCGCAACAGAATTGGCGACTCCATTGGGGAAAACATTCTTGTTTTTCCTAATTTGGGTTGTTTGTTCTCGATCATGGTTTTTTTTCTTGAATGCTTTCTTTTACAGTGTTATTTGACTTATTAGCTTCCCAGGAATCAAGTCTAATATTCTGGATCAGGCCTTGAATTTTGTTTTCTTAAATGAGCCTTGTATATGCTTTTTTCTTGGGATACAATCGCATATACATGCAAGTTTCCTCAAATAGACTCGCATATACATGGGTTTTCTATGTTTGAAATGCATGTGCACGCATCTATGTCTTTACACATCCGCGTATACATAATTTTGAATTGTTTCTTCAAAACCTTTTTCCCAGTTAGGTCTGTTGCCTGGTGACTTCTACTATTTTTTGGTCATCCACTATCTATAGAACTCTATTCTCTTGCAAGTTTTCATTTTCAAATCTTCATCTCAGTGAAAAGCCTACTTGGCCTAGGATTGCTTCTTGAGAAAGTTTTTGTTTTGTGTTTTGGGTTCAAGGCTTCTCTCTGAAGTTCTTGGATGTTCTAGTTTTCCAGAATAAGAAATTGGTTTTCATTTCGTTTATAGCTCATATTTCAAATTCCTTTTCTTTGCTTTCCCTTTTAGTTGGCCTTGTTGCTTTTTGTGCTTTTTAGGGTCTCTTTGGAAATCTTGAGAATTGTTTCTTTCTTGACATTTTGTTAGCTTTCTGAAGTGTTTTACTACTTTTCAAATTAGTTTGTGCAAGTTTGTAGTCCTTCTTGTTTCAAGTTTCATTTATTAATGAGTTTTATAACTTGCAAGGTATAAGGACTCCTTGTGCTAGTTTCTTGATCTTTGAAATTTAGCAGTTCTTTTATTGACCTTGAAAATTTCTTTAGTTTTCTAAAAGGAAAAAGAAAAAAACGTGGCTTTTGCTTTTATTTTTTCCAAGATTCTGGTTTGTTGTTTTCATTTGTTTTGTTTTTGAGGAATTGTGATCTTTTTCAATTTGTTTTGCTTTCTTTTGAAGGAAATTTGTTTTTAATTTTTTTTCCCTCTTCATTGTCAAGTTGGATTATTGAACTTATAAATAAGCACATTTTCTTATGGTATGCGTATTCATAGGATCTAGCCTTTTCATTTAAATTTGCATTAGGTTAGTTTTTATCATAAGAATTCTTACTCTTTTTAGATTTTGAGTGTGTGTGGAGTGTTTCTGAAAGGAAAAGAAAAGAAAATATATTATGCTCATATAAGTTTTTCATAGAACCAAGTAGAAATATCTCTTCATCGAAAGAAAATAACTACATGCATATAGTTAAGTTTCTATTGGTTTCTTTTGCGTCGAAAAACATCAACAATTTCACTCTTGTTATACCCTTCACTTAAAGAAAAACCCTCTAAAATTAAGCAATTTAATAAAAAAAAACTGGAACATTTTAATTTGTCATTAACAAACACCAAAAAGTTTAAGTTCTTTAGGGCCTTGGAAAAGGTGAGTGGAGATTTAACTCTCCAAGGCCTCTTAAATTATCAAACATAGAAGTTGAATAACAAGCAAAATCAAGTGTTATTAGAAAGACAAGGAAATCTCTATGACTGGGAGTTAAGCATGAGGGAGAGTGAAGACATGGAAGAGAGATACCACATCTCCTACTTGTTGGATCCCACCTCATGATTGTTTCGCCCAGCTTTTCATACGAATTGGTGCCCACAGTTTCCTTTCCTAGGGATCACATAGGTGGATGTGGAGGGGAATATCGTAGAACCTGAGGTAGATGTTGCATCACATTCATCAATACTTCTCGAGGGTACCCTTGCGAAGCTTGGGTGCTTGCACTAGAAAAGGCTATTGTCTAGAGGCTAGTGTAGCTATTTCTATTACCTTCACTAGTAGGCCTGGGCCATCATTACCCCAGACTATTTTTGGAAGGTCCTTGATTTTCTCTTTCTTATATTTTGGTGTCCGATCCTCATCACCTAGAGAAAAAATACTTGGAACTAGTTTGATTGACGATATCTTTAGGGATTTTATAGAGAGTGCTCTTTGCTCCTAGTTGGCCTAGATTTAGAAGGTTTTTTGAGTCTTTAATTAGATTTCTTAAAAATAGTTAAAAGTGGTTGATCGACCAGTTCATCGGTCTAGGAGGCTTCATGCGCTTTCACCTACAAGTGTTAATCCTTCTCCTCGAACATGTAGGAGAAATTATGCCAGTGATTTTCAATCAATGGCAATAGATGCATCGAAGATTGATCCTCTGGTTGGAGTTATTGATTCACAAGATAGACTTGGTACAGGTAGAGAGTTGGAGAGGAACACTCCAGTTCTTTCAAGATTCCTCTTCCAGTTGGAAGACATTATTGAGGTCAAATAGATTTCTAAGTCTTTTTTTACTCCTAATTCTCATCTTCCTTCCAATCACCCAAACGTTTTATTATATGTCGGGAATCTGACCAACAGGCCTTCAAGTCCAGGTATCTTTCAATCTTTTCCTTCGATGACCACTTCTGGAAGAATGGTGTCCACCATGAGTTCTACTATTATGCAAACTCCTGTATTCATACAAGGTGGAGGAACAATTTATATACCTTCCATTACTCCTAGAACTTCTATATTTGGCTCTACCTCCATTCCATATTCGAGTGGGGCCACCCAAGTTTTTTCCTCTAGCATTGACCTTTTCCCTTTTGGAATGCCCACCAACATAATTCCTTTGGTTCCGTTAAGTATTCCATCAACTGCCTCCATGTCTATGACTTCCATGGCAAGTGGGCTAGCTTCTTTTCAAGGTTTTCCTTTTGGGAGTGGTCATATACCACATTCTAGCCCATGTTTAGGATCAGTACCTTTTCCCTCTATAGGTCAAAGTTATAATCTGTGTCAAGGTTGGAAAAACCCTGTAGTTACTGGACTTGGAGCTGGGAGTCAATATTACTTTGGCCAATAGGGGAATATTTTGTATTCTTCTGTCAATTCATTCCAAAAATTTTCTTCCTACACTCATGCATGGAACCCTTACCAAGGCCTCTCTGCTCCTTTTAACACCTCTCTAGGGGGCAATTTCACTAGATACGAAAATTGTTCAGTAGGAGTTGGTCAAACTCTGGTTTTTTTTGGACCACAAGGAGCTCCTGATGTTTCAAATGGGTCTACGGATTACTTAGGGAAACCTAGTGCCTTCACAAATCCAAGGTATTCTTTTCAGAACGTTGGGAATTCTGTCCAGACTGGGTGGAATCCTCAGGGCTCCCCATGACTACCTTTTCTGGCAACGTTAAACTTGCCAGATATTTCTAAAGAGACTAATGATATGATTAGATATAACCCGACCTGGCCTCTTGTCCCAACCAAACTTCCCTCAGATATACCTAAATTTGAAGGGAAGATTGGTGAAGATCTAGGTGACCATGTAACCACTTTCCACTTATGATGTTCATTAAACTCCCTGATAGATGATTCAATCAAGTTTAGATTATTCCAACTTACCTTAAGTAGAAACGTGGTGAAGTGGTACATTGAACTCCTGTGGGGCACCTTCACTTCTTTCAGCGATTTAGCTACAATATTTTTGAACCATTTTCAGTTGCCTTCCCATTATGATGCTTGAACTGAGTTATTAGCTAATTTTCACCAAGATCACCTCCTGGAATGGAGGAGAAGGAAGAGGCTCATTAAAGCCAATATTCAAGAAGAATTCCTTCCTGAATGGTTTCTTAAATATTTATAACCTGAGATCTCTAAGGATGTGTCACTCTCTGCTGTGTTGACTAAAGAACATGCTATTTTTAGGGCCCAATAGTTAGAACTTATATATTCTCAATCTAGGGTTCTTCAAAAAATTATGTGTTATGCTCCTAGGTTGAAGGTTCATATAGCAAATCCAAAACTAGGTCCTCGTGCTGATGGGATTGTCATATCAATCGATGCTAGGGATAACCTGCTAAATTAATTGCAACATTTATCTTTACAAATTACTTCTTCTATGCAGGCATCGCCATCAACGCCTATGCCTTCTCAAACTACATCTATAAATGTCGTTGAAACTTATAACCCCAAAGGAAACCAATTTTCCAATGGGAAGAAGAAATGATGAGGTAGGAAAAAGAACCAGGACTAGAATGGAAATGCAAACAAACCTGGCAATGATGTCAAAGGGGGTAGAAAAGAGTCTAAGAAAAAAGTAAAATTTCCATGCAAGTTGTGCAATAGAGATCATTTGACTCATATTTTCCCTAAGATCCTAGACACTCAGCACTTGTTGGTTTAGCAAGGTTCTTCTAGCTCCCAGGCTGTCCTAACTAACCCCTTTCCCCAGGAGCAGTAGTTACTTGTTGGCGCGAACTCAAGTACTGGTACCCCTATAGGGGGCAACCAAGAAGGGGATAATATATCAAATGTCTACATGATGAGTTCACATGCTGACATTGCTACATAATCACATGATTATGGTGAATAAGAATCATCTAAGTCTAAGTCTAATTCTGATGCTTCAAAGCCACTCCATATCGAGAGGCCCTTTGTTCAATCTATACCTCAGATGCCGAAAGGCTCCACAAAATGCTCGACCATTAACCCTAATGCTAAGGCAGCCTAGGACTACTTGATTGTAGAAGATATAGCTTAGAGTCCTTGTGCTATGTCAGCATTAGAGGTACTCTAGTGGTGCCCTACGTAAAGGAGTGAGTTACTCAATGCAATCATAGAAGTTAACCCAAAAAATTCTCTTCTTCTTGCATTTGGTATGTTAAACATCAAGAAGAGACTCCTGCATCATATGACTTTCTAGATAAAGTATACATATCGAAAGACCAATATCTTTTGAACTATTACTAATAAGGGAGCTTCCACATGTGTAATGTCCACATCATGTTGGAAAGCTATTGGATCACCTCAAGCTATTTCTTCACCTACTCTATTGATAACATTTGATGGTCACTCTCATAGGCCACACGGGATTATTCCAACCTTTACCATATGTGTTAGGGGAAAGGTGGTGAATATTGAAGTAGAAATAGTCGATGCAAATCTAGATTACAACCTCCTTTTAGGAGGGAATTGGATTTAGGAGATGGATGCTATTGTATCGTCGTTATTTTGCATCCTCTGTTTTCCTAATCAAAGGATAATTGTAAAGGTTGATCAGATGGATTATTCTCCAGGTGACTCCCACCTATCTTTTGATTCTACTATTCCATTAGTGGATAATCCCAAGTAGTCTATAGAGAATTTAGGAGTTCGAATGTACTCTTCCTTAATGGTTACTTTTGATCTTCCTACTCCTTAAGCTAGAATTAATGTTATTTCATCCTCCAAGGTACCTTCTCAAAGAGGGTTCTTTAGAACTCATTATTTTTCAGACACTTGGCCCTTATCCTCATCTACCACCACATTAGATGAGAGGTAGGTAGGTGGAATGGCATGTCCTATGTCTACAGTGGAAATTTCCTATCAGTCTATTGTTAACTCTGTAGAATTTGATCCTACTTCTTTTTCACCAGAGGAATTGGATGTGGATGCGGCTCTGGCCTAGACTCTAGATTCGACTTCTGCTTAGGATTTCTTAGATATTGTCTTGTCATCTGAAGAAGCAATTCTTGAAGCAATTATGGGTGTTTAAAAACCATGGAATGATTTGCATCATCATTCGTATTTCCTTCCCTCATTTGTGGGAAGTAGAATCAAGTTTGTCCAGTCCTTCTACTAGTGATTTTCATGCAGTTTTAAACCCTTTGGCCCCAACACCATTTTATGCCGAAGGTAACATGTTTATTATCTCACTAACTATTCTGGTGAACATCTCTAGGCATCCCAACATTATTGAAAATGTCTTCATTGGAGTTATTGGCTCGAGGGGCCCTGACTCAGGTTCAGAGTTAAGTAGCCAAACAAATTCCTACACTACTGGCCCTTTCGACATTAGCCTAAGGTGTGTGGACTAAAGTCTCACCTGAAGCAATATGGGCGGATGTTGGAACCAATTTTCCACACCGTGGAGATGTTTGTGGGGTCAATTTAGTCCAACTATGAATACCTTCACGTAGGTCACTTCGCGTACTATCCTCACCTACAAGACCTTCATGATTTGTTATAACCACTTTCGCGTAGCCCTCACTAGGGGTTGAGGTGCTTTTGTGTTGTTATGGTAGTGATCTGTGCTATTTCCCCAAATTACACTATGTATCTTACTTATCTTCCTACAGATGTTAGTTAAATTCACATAAACAGATAATTTTTCTCACATTTACTTAATCAACACAATCTTATATGTTCGTGCATCATATAAACAACAGAAATGTAATTTATACCCAATACATTCAATGCAAACAACAATAAATAAATACACAGGAATGGTATAAAACTTCTCTTTATTAATGCTTCAATCAGTTACAAACTCAACCTTCCCTGTGCACTCAGCTACGGGGGTCCGCACACTCAGCTGTGGACTACTAGGCCTCTACGCACTTAGTTGTAGATCCTTCTCCTACTCTACGACCCAAAGACTTTGACTCTACACTTAGATCTTGTGTTATCATTCTATTCCATCATTAGATCCTCTTGACTTAACTTATTTACAACATAGAGACTCAATCTATTTATACAATCCCATGGTCTGTGGACCATGGGTAGATCTCTAAAGCCAACATTACATTACAAAATTGAGGGCAGACAACCCTATGACTCATTTACAACTTCTGTTGGCATTATGTTTCTGGTGAGGTTATATGTTACAGATGTTGTACTTGATGGCAACACCCATGGCAAGGCTCTCAATATAATGAAAATTAAGAAGTACGCAGGAGAACAGTTCAGAAGATGCGTACCCGCAGGTACGCCGTGCAGGGACCGCGGCCAGACACACAGGTCAGCCATTCAGGAGGTGCGTACCGCCAGTGCACTCATTTCAAGGCAGAGAAAAGCACACATGGGGTTTCTTATGTTTAACCCTTGGTATTTAGCCGACGATATTGTGTTATTATGGTTTTTGCCCGTGGTATTGGTCCATGATTTGAGGAAGAGCTTTCCTATATAAAGCAAAGGAGATCATTTGGCTTGAGCATCTTTTGAAAATTGAATATCTTAAGATCTGAAATATTGGGTTCTCGATTTAAAAGCTTGATCTATAAAAGAGAAGTTGAAAGAAAATCTGTGAAGGGTGATCTCTCGAGCGCAAGATCAGATCTGAGCATCTGACTATATTTCGGCCCTAATCAGAGGTACGCAGGTGATTAACGGTGTGAGTACGTGGGCACGCAGAGCAGAAGAAGGATAAGTGTGTGGGTACGCAGGGGTGACAAAAGCAAAGTGCATGGGTACGCAGAGGCGACGAACGACAGTGCATGGGTACGCAAAGGCGACGGAGGCGCAGTGCGTGGGTACGCAGAGTGGCAGTGATTCAGGTGCGTACGCACAGTAAACGTACGCGGCGCGATAGTCTTTTTGGGTGCGTGTCTACTATGGCAGTACATGGCGCGATAGTGCATTTGGGTGCGTACTGTACGCAGCGCAGTAGAAGAAGCAGTGTGGTCACGCAGTGTAGCAGAAGGAACTCTACGGGTATACGCAGAGAAGCAGAGGGTGAAGTGAGTAGCGACGCAGGCCAAAGAAAGGAAAGCTATGTATCTGTCTCATGACTATCTGTTGACTGAATTTTTCTATTTATAAGGTGTTATGGGTTTAGTTCTATGTTTTTGATCTGGTTATTGCTGTTGACTGTGAAATGTACATGTACTTGATGATCATTTGATGTATATGGATCCAGTTTGAAAATTCATGAAAAGTGGTCCTTGAAAAGAATTAGAGGGTTGTAGCTCCCTTCCAGGAGAGACTGGAAAACAAGAGAGAGTTGTAGCTCTCTGCAGGTTGCAGCTTGCGTACTGGTAAAGGACTGCACCAGTACAAGACCATTGTAAAAAGGAGTTTCTAATTTGAAATAAGATAGAGACATATTGCAGCAGGTGGTTTTCACCCACATTGGGTTTCCACCTTATATCTGGTGTTCTTTGATGTGACTGTCTATTTTTCTTGTTCATTATTTTATGGTACTGATATGCAAAAATAATTCAAAGTGTAAATAAAGAAGATTTGGTAAAAGAACTAGATAATACTGATTCACCCCCCCTTCTCAGTATTATTTTCAACAATTGGTATCAGAGAAGGTCCTTCTAAAGAAGCTTGATCGCTTGAAGGAAAATCTTTCATCATGAGCAACTACGAGAGGGAAGCATCTATCAGGCCACCGGTTTTTGATGGGACAAACTTCAATTATTGGAAGGTAATAGTTACTGCCTATCTTCAATCTCTTGGTACAGAAGTTTGGGACATCGTAGAGACAGGCTATGCTTTTCCTTCAACTACTCCTATAGATGCAAACGAGAAAAAGAAGTATGAAAAAAATGAAAAAGCAGTCAGTACCCTATTAGGAAGTATATCCCAATTGGAATTCATGAAGGTAATGCACTATAAATCCGCAAAAGAGATATGGGACAAAATTGTCACGAGCTATGAAGGAGATGAACAGGTAAAGCGTGCTAAACTTCAAACTCTCAGAATTCAGTATGAGAATCTCAGGATGTATAATGATGAAAGTGTGGCTAACTACTTTCTTCGGGTAGATGAGATTGTTAATTGCATGAAAAATTTGGGTGAAGAAATAAAAGAGGCTATTGTGGTCGAAAAGGTTCTAAGATCATTGTCCCCCAAGTTTGAATCTAAAGTATCTACAATTGAAGAAAAGGAAAATCTACGAATTCTTACTGTGTCTCAGCTACATGGAATTCTAACTGCTTATGAAATGAGAAAGGGAGGTCCATCAGATAGAAGAGAAGCTGCTTTCAAGGCGTCAGGCAAAGGAGATTATTATGAAGCAAGTCACGTACCAGAAGAAGAAGAAGAAGAATCAAATTTGGTCAGAAATCTTCAAAGGGGTTCTGGAAGGTTCAGAGGTAAGTTACCTTTTAAATGCTTTGCTTGTGGAAGAGTAGGTCATTATGCTGCAAAATGTCCTTATAAGGATAAAGGAAAGGAACCTGCAAGATGGAACAAGAAACAGGGTGCAAATAAGAAAAGCTACTACACTCATGAAGATAGTGATGGTCTATCAAATAGTGATGAAGATGAATGAGGTAATGAATATAACTGTTAATGGCATTTGAAGATGATGATTATATGGATGCTATAGATGTGGATAACCTTTTTGAAGAAATTACTAGACTCAAGAGATGTATAGAAGAAAGAATATGATCATTGATACTCTACAATTTCAAATTGATGAAAAGGAAAAACATTTTGAAAAGTTAGAAGGTGAAATTGTTGCTCTTAGAAAAAAGATTGAGAAAACAAAAGCTATTAATCTTAAGTTTGTCAAAGGATCTGAAACTCTGGATGAGATTATCAATGTACAGCGTTCTCCTCTAAACAAGACAGGTCTTGGCTATAATGGAGAAACTTCTCAAGAATCCACTTCAAGAAGTTATCTTGATGCAGCAAAAAGGAGTGAGCAAAAGCACAATGAAGACTATCAGGTAAAGCAGGGACAAATTACAAACAAAGGCTATCAGGGGCAATCTGTTTTAAGAATGAACAAAAGTTACAACCAGCCACAGGTAAGGTCTTCTCATTTCGGTTCAAGAATGGATAACAATAGAGATTACAATCACTTGGCCGGTAGATTTGATAACCGCAGAAGTTTCTTCAATGGACAATGTTTCTCTTGTCATAACTTTGGTCACAAAGCAGCTCAATGTGTTGCATATAAAACAATCATGACTAGAGAAGCTCAAAAACAAAAGAATATGACCGGAATTACAAAAAGGACCTATAACAACTTTTCAGCTCTTGAAAATGAAGTAGAATGTTCTATTTGCAATAACTTTGGTCATGAATATTCTGAATGCAGGAGCAGGTTTCAGCAGAAAAAGGAACAAACCTCAAGCACCAAAACATGGAGAATAAAGGAACCACAAACAGAAAGATGTGGGATAGCATTTTATGCAGAGGGACAAAAAAATCTATGGCACATTGATAGTGGATGTTCAAAGCATATGATAGGTGAGAAAGAAAAACTTGAGTCTTACTCTGCTCTAGAAAAGGGAAAGAAAGTTTCTTTTGGAAATGATACTCCTGCAACTATAAAAGGA
>APFE031291467.1:38337-54460 GCA_000404065.3 Pinus taeda
GATTGGGCCGGAAGCATGGATGACAGGAAGAGCACAAGTGGTGGTGCGTTCTTTATGGGTTCCAGATTAGTATCTTGGTTCAGCAGGAAACAGAGTTCGATTGCCTTATCTACAGCTGAAGCAGAATATGTTGCTGCTGCATCTTGCTGCACTCAACTCCTTTGGATGATGCAGACCTTGCAGGATTTTAAAATCGATTGTACTCCACCTGTCTCCATCTTATGTGATAACACAAGTGCAATAAGCATTTCAAAGAATCCAGTCATGCATTCGAAGACAAAGCATATACCGATCAAATATCATTTTCTTCGGGAACAAGTTCTTGAACAAAAGTCAAGTTGGAGTATGTTCCTTCTAAGGAATAAGTTGCTGATATTTTCACCAAACCATTGCCCAGGGAGACTTTTAAATACCTCAGGCAAAAGCTGGGGGTTGTTGATGCATCATCTTATTGTTAAAACTCTTCTGATTGTTGGTTGTACGCATGGTTCATCTAGGGTATATGCGTACATATGCTGGGTTGCGGCACAGGTTCAGGGGGAGTATATAATGCATTTTTGGCATTATGGAGGATGTACAAAAGGAGATCATGGAAGCTAATTTGAATATAGCTGCAATATGTCTCTATCTCTTTCTTAGTCATTGATGGTTCTTCTTTACAGATCTGGTTCATATTCAGGGGGAGCATGTTCTTAGGGGGAGCACAACCCTTTGCCCTTGATGTCAAAGGGGGAGAATGTCACTGAAGTTTTTGAGGTTGCCATCAAGTCCAAAGGGGGAGACTGTTGGCATTATGTTTCTAGTGAGGTTATATGTTACAGATGTTGTACTTGATGGCAACACCCATGGCAAGGCTCTCAATATGATGAAAATTAAGAAGTACGTAGGAGAACAGTTCAGAAGATGCGTACCCACAGGTATGTCGTGTAGGGACCGCGGCCAAACACGCAGGTCAGCCGTTCACGAGGTGCGTACCCTCAGTGCACTCATTTCAAGGCAGAGAAAAGCACACGTGGGGTTTCTTATGTTTAACCCTTGGTATTTAGCCGACGGTATTGTGTTATTATGGTTTTGGCTCGTGGTATTGGTCCATGATTTGAGGAAGAGCTTGCCTATACAAAGCAAAGGAGATCATTTGGCTTGCGCATCTTTTGAAAATTGAATATCTTAAGATCTGAAATATTGGGTTCTCGATTTAAAAGCTTGATCTATAAAAGAGAAGTTGAAAGCGAATCTGTGAAGGGTGATCTCTCGAGCGCAAGATCAGATCTGAGCATCTGACAGTATTTCGGCCCTAATTAGAGGTACGCAGGTGATTAACGGTGCGAGTGCGTGGGCACGCAGAGCAGAAGAAGGATAAGTGCATGGGTATGTAGGGGTGACAAAGGCACAATGCATGGGTACGCAGAGGCGACGAAGGCACAGTGCGTGGGTACGCAGAGGCGATGGAGGCGCAGTGCATGGGTACGCAGAGCGGAAGTGATTCAGGTGCGTACGCACAGTAAACGTACGCGGCGCGATAGTATTTTTGGGTGCGTGCCTACTGTGGTAGTACGCTGCGCGATAGTGCATTTGGGTGCGTACTGTACGCAGCGCAGTAGAAGAAGCAGTGCGTGGTCACGCAGTGCAGCAGAAGGAACTCTACGGGTATACGCAGAGAAGCAGAGGGTGAAGTGCGTAGCGACGTAGGCCAAATAAAGGAAAGCTGCGTATCTGTCTCATGACTATCTGTTAACTAAAGTTTTCTATTGATAAGGTGTTCTGGGTTTAGTTCTGTGTTGTTGATCTGGTTACTGCTGTTGACTGTGAAATCTACATGTACTTGATGATCATTTGATGTATATGGATCCAGTTTGAAAATTCATGAAAAGTGGTCCTTGAAAAGAATTAGGGGATTGTAGCTCCCTTCCAGGAGAGACTGGAAAACGAGAGAGAGTTGTAGCTCTCTGCAGGTTGTAGCCTGCGTACTAGTAAAGGACTGCACCAGTACAAGACCATTGTAAAAAGGAGTTTCTAATTTGAAAGAAGATAGAGAGATATTGCAGCAGGTGGTTTTCACCCACATTGGGTTTCCACTTTATATCTGGTGTTCTTTGATATGACTGTCTGTTTTTCTTGTTCATGCTCATTATTTTATGGTACTGATATACAAAAATAATTCAAAGTTTAAATAAGGAATATTTGGTAGAAGAATCACCCCCCCTCTCAGTATTATTTTCAACAACTTCGTGCTCCACACCCACAAAATGCAAAGTCATTACATCGGATTTACATTTTTTGACCAAAATCTGGTCTTTTAGCCCCAAAACTTTCCTTGGGGAATCTTATGCCCAACATGCCCCCAACACAAACATCCTGACTCACCCTCGAGTTACTTTGTCTGTGCGGAGATCTTCACACGAAGACCTCCCAACTCTACCTGGACTGTTGCAATATTGGCATCGCATTAAGAAACTACCTGTTGTACCCCCTAGACGCGTTGTTTAGAGACTTTTCTATATGAACTGCTTCCCTGCACCTGGTTATAGTCCTGTGCCTCCTTTCAATTGCCTAGAGCACTAAGACTGTGCTTTGGTCACCTAGTCAGATAGTCGGGCCACCTGTGTATGGCTTCAACCGACTGCCTTTCACTTTTCCTGAGAAAGGTTCTCCATTTAACTTTACCAACTGCATCGCGCCTTCGTTTGTGACCTCCTTAATAACATATGGTCCCAACCAATGCATTCTGAATTTTCCTGGGAATTTATCAAACTTACTATCATACAATAACACCAAATCATTCACCTTGAAGGTGCAGAAATTATTATGTCAATCATGTCAGGCCTTTTCGCGCTGCTTTTCTACCTGTTGGTGAAAGCCAACAAAAAATAGTTCTTCCTCAAGTTCCTCCAACTACGCGAGCCTCTCCTCTAGGGCTCCACGGTCCATCATACCCATGAGCACTGCTGTGCATAGACTAGGCATGATGTATTCCATTGCCATTATGGCTTCCACTCCATAGACCAGTCGGCAATGTGTCTGCCTCGTTAGATTCTTGCATGTCATCCTATAAGCCCATAATACTGCGAGTACACGTAGGTCCCAATCACTTCATTTCGCATTGCATACTTTGTTCAGTGCAGTCTCCAATACTTTGTTAAATGATTCTACTATCCTGTTAGCTATGGGTGATACAATGTGCTTTTCTGATGATTGATCTGAAAATGAGATCTTAAATCAATATTAAGGTATTACAGACTCATGTGTAGGAATGCCTATATTACTTAGTGCAATGGATCGAAAAGATTGCGAATAATATAGACAATGAGCAGTTAGAAAACATAACAGTCACACACATCAACATAGCAAATAATCAAGGAATTCACCAGACTTCTGGGCTACGTTTCCTAGTCTAGCTTTCAGTGTCGACCTCTAAATTATGTCTCCAAGAGCAGATTATTACAAGTGTGAGCTCAAATCGAGTCTCGACACAACAGTGAAAAAACAACAAGGATTTACTTGAAATCCTCAAGTCTACAAGAGTACACAGACTCTCCCTCTTACTCTCTATCTTCTTCTTTCTGTCTATCCAGCAACTGCTTTTCTCCCTCTGTCTCTGCCATTGAATGGCTTTTAAGCCTATTGGTGTTGTCGGTTTTCATTACTTTCTCGACCTTTATGGCTCCCGGTCCTTGTTTGTTCATATCCCTTTTTAGTGTTAAACAATCATTGTAAAACGTTGAAGGTATGGTGGCCACCTGTTTGTAACGGAAAGGACTATTGGCACAAGTGAAATCCCACAAAGTCGTTTCTTTGTTTACACAGAGAAATGCATAGAAAACATAGAAAAAATTTGACAAAACACTTTCTATCGAACTTCAAATAATATTGAATCTGCCCTATAATCCCATCGGGTCCACCTTTTATGGCTGTTGCAAGCCCCTTTGTATTTCACACCATTGATCTGTCTGATCCTCGATCCAACGAATGACAGCCATTTCGGGTGGCTTATGTTCACAGAGATTACTTGCCTAAAAAGGCAGTTTTCTCTCTCCTACAGGGTGCTACGTGTTGACTGGTGTATGGAATCGAGGGGAGCCCGTCCAATACCACTTACCACTTGAGGCTCGCCCGAAATCCTACTTACCATGGAACTCAAATACATAAAGCCACATCTATAAATATTTTGGGTCCAGCTTTATCGCTTTAGGTCATTTCCTTTTGTATTGCTATTTTATAACGGAAATGTGCTAGTACACAGAAAAAGGCCCAACAACACTTTTATATCGAAACTCAAAATTTATAGATTTGAATTTCTAAAACCTGTTGGGTCCACCTTTATCACTATCACAAGCCACATGTTGCATAGGCCTTGCTCCTTTGTATCGCTATGATGCGATATATCACAATTGCATATCACATGGTCTTCGAGCCTTCGGTAAGTCCTCCTTTGTGTTATAGTGATGCGATATCGCGAGTTGATTTGGGCCATTGATCTGCATGCTTTATCAACGGTCCTCATTAAATCTCACTAATCACTATCACGATTTCCATAGGACTGCCTCTGATGTACTCCGTTGGCCTCTCCCAATTGCGATATCCTGATTTGATTTGGATCGTTGATCGGTCCAATCCAACAGCTCCTGTGCAGTGTTACTTCCACCTTCACTTAGATCTATTTTCCGCCATTCTTTCATTATTTTCCCTTGCGATAGTGTTTTCAATAGTTAATATACATGAAGACTTAGAGGTTTTAGGATCCATTTTGGATCATGCCTTCCCACTAAAAAGATTTTGGACCACCAAAAGTTGGTTTTTAGGCATCGACCAAGTGAGGATATAGCTCCCTCACTTGTTTAACTTCTATCCATCATTCTTTGCTTGGATTTGAACCTTTGAGCCCTATTCTTAGGTACTCAATGTCCCCTCCATGCATAGTTCTCACCTTTCTATCCAGAATTGTATCTTCCTATAACTCATTGAGATATTCAAGCAACATATCCTCAATAGAAGGTAATTGACTTTGCTCTTTAGTATCTTCTATCAATGAAGGTTCATACAATCTCATTTTTTTTGCATTAACGACTAAATAGATGTGCATATAAACAGGCAAATCAAGGCGAAAAGCATTTTCACCAATTTTATCAAGTATCTTGAAAGGTCCATACCTTATTGATTTTAGCTTCTTACCTTCACCTTGCATCCTGTCTTTGCTGATGTACAGGCCAGACTTGATCACAAACTTGGAAACTATGCTCAACCCGATGCTTGTCATGTCTTGCCTTGTACTTGGCTTGACTTCTTTCTAGTAGTTCCTATATTGCCTGATGAATTTCCTAGATTTGTTCAATGAAGTTGGTTCCTCTATCCACATCACTATGTCTATCAACTACTTTGTCTTTACCAAAGACAAAATCCAAGGGAGACTTTGGTATAAAACCAAAACAAGTCTCAAAAGGATATCTCTGAGTAGAAGAGTGCTTGGCATGGTTGTAAGAATGCTGCACATAACACAAGTGTTCATCCCAAAGCTTGGGATGCTTGCTGCAATAGCCTCTAAGCAACTAGATCACTATCCTGTTGACCACTTCTATTTGACCATCTGTTTGTGAATGAAATGTTGTGCTCTTCTTCAACCTGTTGTCCATTAACACCCATAGACTTGACCAAAATTTCCCAACAAATCGAGAATCTTGATCAGATACAATAGAAGTGGGTAAACCAAAATGAACCCATACATTCTCAAAGAACAACTTTGTTGTTTTTTTCAGCTGTAACCTGCTTTTTACAAGGTATAAAAATACACATTTTACTAAACGTATCCACAACAACATACAAATAATCATGACCTTTTATATATTTTGGAAATCCCCCAACAAAGTCCATGGAAACACTTTCCCAAGGATGAGAAGGAATTGGAAGTGGAGTGTACAAGCCTAATTTTCTATTACTGGGCTTGCTTGTAGCACACATAGTACACCCTTTGATATATCTAGAAACTGTCTCATGCATTCTGGGCCTATTAGTGTCGGTATCTTCATCCCTCGATCAATAATCAAATTCTATTTTTGTATGCATTTTAAATGTTCCATCTGATAAGTTGCATTCCATTAGGTCATGGATCAACTAATGGAGGTGGTTCATTATCAAACTTTCCCTCATGGTCTTTACCTGATGGCCTATTTTTACAAGTTCAGGTCATTTACAAGCATATTTTGTCATTACATTTGCAAAAGCCATTTTTAGGGTTTTAGGTCTCATTAGGTCTATGGTTTGTCACCATATTCATGCAAAAGCTTAATAAGAAGTCAGTAGGCACATGAGGAGGTCAAATAAGGTCTCAAGATCAAAATTTCAATGATATTATGTTTAATAAGTGATTTTCTCCTCAAAACCCTGTTTTGAGGAAAAATAAAGTTTTTTATTTTCTATGTATAAAATTTCATGTAATTTTAATTTTCCTATATGTAATAAGTTTAGAGTTTCTGCCCTTGGTCACCTTTCCAACTTCAGCTTCTGCAAGAAACAAAAACATCAATGCATCAATTCATCAAGCAAAGTTCAATTCTTGAGTCAAACTACAAAAAGAAAAATAGAGCTTTTAAAAGAAAAGTGACTTTAACATTAGCAAAGTGGGTTTGAGATGGATGAAAAATTAAGTTCATGCATATTTAAAGTGAAAAAGATCCTCTTTGTTATTTAATTATGCAAATTCACTCTTGGAGAACAAAAATCGGGTTTGTGGGAGAAAAAGGCAAAATCAGGAAAAAATCACAAAAATTCGGTGGCGCTACGCATCTCGGCACTGACACTACGCACCTTCTTGGTGCTATGCATCTGGCGCAGGTTTTACAAAGGAAATTGAATGGGTGCTACACATAGAATGTGCGCTACGCACCTGGGTGTTGGTGTGGTGCATCTATTCTTGGACCTTCAAAACCAATTTTATCACCCTCCTCTACCCCCAAATGCACCAATAACCTCTTGGCAAGTAAGTACACCCTCTCATCTAGCCTAGCAAGATATTTTTTGCATCCATAGTGGTGATTTGAATATTGAAAAATGAAACCATAAGCTACTCTCAAAGTTATCTTGCCAAGCTTGTCTAATGTTTTGTTGTTTTTGCTGTTTTTATTCTGTTGTTATTATTTTCCCATATCCCATCCCCCTGCACTAAATTTCCTTAAATCGCTTCCTGTTTTCCCCTCCCATTGACATTCACCTTATTCTCTATCACTAAACCCTAAGCCCTATACATAATTCCTACCATTTTAAAAACCCTAATTTCCATTTCCCAAACCCTATAATTCCCTAAAACTCTACTACCTTCATCAAACCCTAATTCATAGTCCTATTATTAGTCAATCTCTTTATCCCCAAAAGAAAAAGAGCAGTCTTCCTATATTTGAGAAAATCTCTTCACACTCATCCACATTTGCAGGAATGGAAATCGATTCAACATATGAGAAGGATGATGAAACTGTCAGTGACTCTTTCCAGGAGGTTCATGCACCAAGAAAACCACATAAAGGAGGAAAACACATTCGGGAGAAGCCCACCACTCTCACAGAGTTACTAGGTTAGCCTCTTGCAAAAGATTGTTTTAAACATCAATCATGTTACCAGTTTTGTGAGATGGTGGGGAGGGTGAAATATCACCATGAACTTGCTAGGTTATTTGTTCTTCACCTTCACAATGGTCAGGTGAACCTAGTTGGTGTCTCCTTCACTTTGACACTTGAAACTATTTCAGCAGCAATGGGTATTCCTAATGTGGGAGAACAGTGGAGTAAGGGGCAACATGTGGGCAGAGAGCATTACGAGCCTTACATCAAGGCTAGTTATCAAAGGCAAATCTATAGGGTCTTTCCTTTCAGATACCTACAAGACACTTATGCTCCACTCATGAAGCTTATTATCAAATATTTCACCTATGAAGGGAGGTTTTCTTGCTTGTGCACTTAACATGTTAAATTGTTGATGCACTTTAATAGAGTGAGGATGATGAACATCCCTTATTAATATGCAGAAATTTTGATAAGATGGCTACATTGGTGCAAAGGAAACCTCTTCCTCAAGCGTTCAGTAGCGTTTATCATTTTTCATTGATCAAAATTATTGTTTTGCATCAGCTAAGCTTGCAGAATATTTCATGGGATACTTTCATTGAACATAATGTCTTCAAAAGCTCACAGGCGACTCCATCAGTGCTTCATGAGGAAGGAGGGCATTCAAATCAGCCAGAGGTTCATGAGACTCAAACTACAGGAGTGCCAGTATTTGTCACTTATGCGAAAAGCACAAGGAGGCTATTTGCAGCTGCCAAACCAGTATTATCTCCACCAAGGGTGGAAGGGGTCTCATTCTCTGCACTGGACAATAGGAAAATGCTATCTTTACCTGGGGTGAAAGGGGCTTTACCTTCTTCTTCACCAAAGTAGGTATAGGACAGAGGAAAGAAACCAATGCATGACGAAGGGCCTTCTGAAGGCCAAGACAGAGATTTCATTTTGGTTGAGGAAGAGGACATTGATTTGGGCTCACTCAAGGATGAGATCATCAAGGAGTAGGAAGTTGAGATCCAAAGCTTGTCACTTAATATTGAGAGGGCTAAATTGATCATTAATTACCTTGAGCAACAGAACAAGAAATTGGAGGACAAACAGACAATCATGGAGCTGCAAAACATAAGGGAAAACCGGTAATTGGAAAAAAGAAGGAAGCTCAAGCTAACTTCACTAGAGCAAGAAATTGAGACTGACTGGGAATCATGGTTAGAGAGTGTAAAAATGCATTTGGAAAAGCTGTTAGACAAGGCTAATAAGGAGAAAAATATGTTGCGACACATGGCTTATCACTATTTGGCCCGGAACAAAATTTGTAAAACAAAGATAAGAAGCCTAAAAGCCAAGTTAAGGAGAACTTTGAGGAGCAAGAAAGAGAAAGATAAGCTCAATATCTTGGCTAAAGCTTAATTGGCCCAGCATAGCACTTAACATAGATCACTCATGCCAGATTTCAACAAATTTGGTGAACTTTTTGGCATTTTTGAATTTTCAGGGAAAAAATAGGTTTTTCCGATAGGTGCATAGCTCCACTGGTGCTACACTTTTGATGGGGACCTCAATTTGAAGAAAACTTTGCATTTTTGGATTCCTCATGAAACGTTATGCATACTCAAAAATTTCTAGGAAATTTTGACAAGTTTTGGGTCTCCAAAAGGGCCAAAAACACCCAAAAAATGTCCTCTCTGCCACGTTTTGGCCACATAGGAAGCAATCTTGGGAGATTGCCATTTCAGAGGGGCAAATGGACTCCAAATAAAAAAATTCAAGTTGCTCTAGAAAGTAGACTCACCAGGCTTTCCAACACGCTATGGTGCACCCAATTTGGACCTCGGGAAGACTTCCAAAAGAAGCTTGGAAAAAGTGTTATGCACAGAAAAAATGGCACTACACACATAATGAAAAAGTGGCAATTTTGCTTATTTGCTCAAAATTTTGCCTAGTTTTCTTCCAGTTTGACTTTTTCCCTCCTATGTCAAATTCATGATGTGATATGATGTAAATTCATGTATTTTAACATAAAAATGATAAAAATTGACTCAAGGAGGTAGATAAATCATGTATAGGTAGTTTTGAACTGAATGAATCAGTGTCCATAGTTTTAGAGGCAAGTTGTTCCACTGCCTATTTTTTAGATCCTAGTTTAGATCTTGTTGAAACAGCTCCTAGACTCATGGATTCGACCCCTAATGGATAGCATGGGTGCTTTGAGGCCTATATCTTATACTTTCTCAGTCATTTGTCAAGGTTGGGCTCTTGTGGATGCATTGAGCACTATTGTACATCACTTCTGTAGATTGGCAAGGAAATAAACCAAGGTTTTGCAGCATTTTGTGGGATTCTTGTGGTAATGTGATTTAGCTTTTTTTTATTCTTAGTTATTCAATGATCTTATATTTATGTGTGCCATCATCTATTTTATTCTTCATAGTTAAATGAATCAAGTGTAAAGGGTAGATTCATTGATGTGTCAGTGCTCTGCCTTGGGGTTTATTTAGTTTTACATGTTTTCTACTGTTTGAAGAGGACTCATGACTTTTGCATGCCCTCTCCAGCTCCTCACAAGTCTTTAGACTCACCATTACACTGATTTCAAAGTGCTAAAACACTTCCCTACCTCGACCCACAGAAACCTCTACAAATCTGTGTTCATTTCTCGAACCCAAAGTTGCCTACCAATCTGATCCAGCAACTCAACCATTAAAACCAATCAAATTCCTCTGAGCATATACTTAGCCTAAAATTAGTATTTCTTATCAGTCATCTCAGTAATTACTTGTCATATTTTCTTTGAGATTGACAAGGAGAGAGCCCTCTCCCAACCTGGTAGGGCTAGCTACCAGGTTAAGCGTGATTTGATGCTACCCTAGACCTGCCTTTCTTAGCTTGAGGTAGATTTACGCCCTAACATAGTGGTGACCATACTGGGGACTAAAAGTTTGTTTGATTGTTAAAGTTCTTTGTTTTATAAACTACAAACAAAGCCTGAAGTTATCCAGGTAGCCTTTGAATTGCTCTTGCTATGCAAGTGCATAAGTAGATGAATGCTACTTCAGTCAATCTCCAGTTTAGTTTTATACACTGAACATCTAACTTGCAAATTGACCTAGTACATTAAATAATCCTAGACTTTTGGATGATGAGTTTAGAATTCAGCAGGTTGACAAGATTGTAATGTCAATTTGATTTTTGGGAATAATTCAACACAATGGCTACCAGAAGATACACTAGAGCCAATCTTGATCTTGATCCTCCTCCCACGTATGAAAACCCAAATCTCATTCCAAGAATTCTCCGTCAAGAAAGTTTTTTGATTCTTGTGTTTAGATCTCATTCATGCCCGATTGTTTTTGAATATCTTGAAGATCCCCCATTTGATGAAAATTTTGGACTATCGTTGTTTGAAACTAAGTCTGAAAGTGCAGTTGGTGCTACTGTTCTAAATCCGAAGTTTGTTGCATATCTTGAAACTAAAAGGAAAATCGATCAATTGATGCTTATATTCTGAATCTTTAAACTTCAATTGTGGTTACCAATATTCCTAATTTCTTAGAATCTGCATCTGCTACTCTTGGTTCATCTTCCATTGTGTTCGGTTCAAAAATTCCTGCAAAGCCCCCTTTTATTCCCACCATTCCTGTGCATCCCACCATATCTGATCATAAATCTGCAGTTTCTTCACCCCCATCCACTCCTTCTACACCTCAAACATCAAGACTCTCTTCACCTCCTTTGACACCTCATACACCGATCACATCAGCTACTATCGTTGTTTTGACTCCTCCTACATCCCCAAGGCCAGTTGTAAATCCACCTTGAGCAATGGCTACTAGATATGCACCTCTCATTTTGCCACAAAAATTGGATGCCATGCCTGCTGATTACCAAAGTAAGATCCCATTGTTTGATGCTTCCCAAGGTATCACAACACAGCAGCATGTCGATAGGATGAGTGATTTCATTGATCTTCATGAGATAGATGCAGAGAATGTAACTATGAGATTATTTGTGCAAACATTTGGAGGTGAAGTGCGAAAGTGGTTCAGAGCATTACCTGTTGAAACAATCAATTCACTGGAGGTTCTTCATAGAAAATTTTTGGATCATTGGGAGGTAAAGAAAAATCCACTCCAAATCCTTTTTGAGTGTGAAAACATAAAGAGGAATGTTGGTGAAAGTGTCCAATATTACTGTGTTAGATTCAATACTATTTATAATGCCATTCTAGCTGATATCAAGACACCTATGGGGCTGGCTCTGATCAAATTTCCCGATGGTTTTTCTCCCGACATGGCATATCAATTGAGAGAAAGAGACCCGACTACATTGGAGGATATGCAGAAAATTGCATTAAGTGTGGAGGCAAATTTGCTAGCTAAGAGAGCTAGGACAAAGACGGAAAAGAAGGTGACCATAAAGGAAGAAGCTTCTTCCTCAAATCAAGTGCTTCGTAAGCTTGAGAAGATGTTTGATAGATTAACCATTGCAGATAAACCAAAGACACATGTCAGAAATCTAAATTTCTATGGTCAGTAGAAACCATAGTTTAGAATCAAGCAATGAGAGCAAAGAGCTCAAGATCCATCAGCTCAATAGCAAGTCAAAACACCATTACAGCAGAACTATGTCCATGGCACTAAATCAGAAGATGATGAGGCTCCAATAGGAGAGGAGAATCACTTTTTTACACCAGATGATTTGCCAATTTATATCATGAAGATGAAGAGTATTTAGAAAGTCCAGTTGTACAAAAAGATGAAGATTTTATATTGGCAAATGAAACAGTCCTAGAAGAGGAATCATATGAATATCCGAGAGAATACATGAATGCATTGACAGTGCAACAAAGGAAATACTTGCTTAGGAGTAGGGATGTACCGATCAATCCAATTCAGAAGTGGAAGGAAGCAACACCACCAAAGAATGATTCACCGAATGTGCAGAAAAAGTGAAAGGAGCCAACAAATCCTATTTCCAACAAACTGCAATCAGCAAATGAAAAGTCAAATCAATCAAGTGCAACAAAAGTGAAGACTAAAAAGAAGGATGCTCCAGCTAAAGAGGTAGAGAAAACTACAACCTTTAGCTTAGAAAGTGAAATTGCTAAGTTAAAAGTGTCAATACCTTTGACTGAATTAATGAAGAATCATAGTTATAAAGGTCAAGTGGCAAAGATTTTGAATATAAATCCTCTGTTTGATATGGTAAATGTGGAAGATGACCAACCAGAACTTCTCTTTGGTCCGACGTTAGAAGGCCAATCTGTGGATAGTGATGTAGCTCCTTTTTACATCAGCCTTAGATTGCATGATTATGTTTTGCACAATGCCATGTTTGATTCAGGAGCATCTCACAACCTGATGCTAAAGGCAATTATGGAAAAATTGGGTTTGGACATCACTCGCAAGTACCATGACCTTTATTCCTTTGATTCTGGTAGAGTCGGGTGTATTGGTCTCATTAAAGATTTGGTTGTAGCTTTGGATTAGATTCCAGCGAAAAATGTTCTTATGGATGTAGTTGTGGCCGACATTCCCCCTAGATTTGGCATGCTTCTATCTAGGTCATGGGGTGAAAAATTCAAAGGGATGTTGCAGTTAGATTTCTCCTATGCCACTATTCCCGTGTTTGGTCAGATGAGGAAATTATATATGGAGAAAAAGATGAAGTATATGATCATGAGCAAGGAGAAACCTTTAAATCATCCAATTAATTATGTACGTATAGACTTAGAATCTTTTGTTCTTTATTTTGACAGTGGTTTCAATGATGTAAATAGTCAATTAGTTGAAGTTGAAGATATACCAGAGACAAAAAAAAAAAAAAAAATCAGAGTTTTACTTGATCAAGAGAGACAAAGGCTTGAAAGTACCTCGTAACAGTCAACATCTCATAGGGAACAAGAAAATGATGGACAATAGCCAAAGGTAGAAAAGCGGGCAGAATTCCAGCACTTAGAAGAAGAAGCTGGTTTGTGGAGTATGGACTTTGATGGAATAGTAGATAGGGAAGGTGCGAGAATTGGTATTTGGATACGCAGCCCTATTTTCTCACCAAATAAAGTCTTGAGTAATGTAAGAGTTTGTTCATACAAGTTGGCTTTTGATTGTTCCAATAATGAAGTGGAATATGAGGCATTAATTGCAGGCTTGAAAATCCTCAAAAAGTTGAATGCAAAGAGAATCTTAGTTTATGGTGACTCCAAATTAGTAATCAAGCAAGTCCAGGGTGAATACCAAGAAAAACACCCTCGAATGAGGACCCGCCGTAATGCGGTTTTAGAAATTTTGAGGTTGTTTCCAAATTACACTTTGACATGTGTTCCTCATGTACAAAATGTTATTGCAGATTCCCTTGCTACAGCAGCAAGTAACTTGAAGATTGTGATGAATTCAAACAATAAGTTTGAAATTCATGTGAAGCATTTCCCAAATGTCCCTAATAATCAAAGATATTGGCAGGTGTTTCAAGATGACAAAGAGATTGAAGAATTTCTGTGAAATGAAGGAAAAATCAAGAAAATTCTATAGATGGCGAGCAAGATAATGGTGAACTGGATTTGGAAGTAAATCAGATTGAAGTTTTGCAGTTGAAAGACAATGTCATCCCTAAAGGCCTTATACCTTTAGAGGAATTATTTGACTAGATGATGTAGCTCGGAAGCCAAGTTTAATGTCGACTGAAAAGGGAGTTGAAGATATGAATATCGGAATAGCAGAAAATCCAAAGATGGCGAAGTTGTCAAAGGTATTGCCTCCTCAGGTAAAGGCAAAATACATTAGTTTATTGTCTTCATTTACTGATTTATTTGCATGGGACTATTCATATTTGAAGGAGTACAATAAAATTATAATTCAACAAATCATTCCAATCAAGAAAAACCAGGTGCATACCTTATAACCCAACTTGCAACTAAACCTCATATTTAAAACTACTAGGTACCCACATCCCCACAACGATGTAGGAAACCATTTACTAACAATTACCATAATTGTTCTTGCTTCCGCTTGCTAACCATAAAATTAGCCTAGAAACAAATCTCTAATATTCATGATCTTCATACACATGAAAAAAAAGATGGCGATGTCGGTATATGGATAATGTTGTAGAGTTAAATGTATAATCAATGAACTTTATATATATTTTTTATGTGCACTATGATTATAATTCCATTTTACATAAGTAACTTCATATTTAACTGACTTTATTTTTCACAGATTGTATCCATAGTAGAATTGAATCGCAGTTATGCCTCCCTACATTTACAGTCACATTCATACCTTTAACGTCTCGCATCAAACTTCTAAATACCCCTATTTGTAAGCTATTTTTCAAAACAAATAGCATAGATACATATAATCCAATACATTACAAAAGTACCAGGGCAACCAATAGTCAGACCAAAATCATTATGAAAGAGTACCCTTGAGATTCAGACACCATACCTAGAATTGCTTCATCCAATTCACCCCCAAGATGAAAACACTTGCCAAGGTTTCAACAACCTATTGTTGATCCCTTCAATGGGGATTTAATTCCCTTCCTTCATGATAAGGTTTCCTTTAGTGGCACCCCGCATTTGTGGATCTTTTAATCCACTAGCTTAGCATTTTTCCCATAAAATATTGCATTTCTTTCCCATGAGGCTTCTATGTCTTTTTTTTCTTTTCCAATCTTAGCATATTTCTGGAGCTAAGAAAGTTAATGGATATTTATCTCCCATCCATTAAGCTTATCTAGAACTTGATCTAGAATTCTTGTCATGAAATAATTATCTATTCCCATTCACCAATGGGATTTCATTTGGCGAGAGTCTCCTCTCTAAGTGTCTCATTTCCCAAGCACTTCAATTCCATTTATCTATTTGGTAGTGAAATATTTACTCATATTTTTACCCCGAGTCATAGCTTTTCTGCTATAACTTTGTATGAAATTTTCCCAGCATGATAACAACAAAGGGGTATTACATATGTGATGGTTACTACAAAGATTCTCCCTCTTTGAAAGAACAAGCATGGAATGCTAAAGAAACATTTTGTCATGTAACAATGTAAACTTTGAAAAGGGAATTGATACTGTTACGCGTTTCATAGAGATAACAAAAACGTGACCCGATTTTGAAAAGGGGTAGTGCAGAACACACATATTTTTTTTAGACATAGTTTTTGGCACTTTAATTTTTTTTATGTACATTACGTTTTAGAATGTTAGTGATTTGTATGCTTATTGAAAAAAGTGGTGATTCTGCATGAGGCCCTTTTTTTAAAAGACCTATTTTTTGACTTTGAATTTTCTAATGTATGAAATGTAAATAATTATTTTCTAAATTTAACAATTTTTGACACATCCAATTTTTTAATGTATTAAGTGTGGATATTTTTTTAAATGTTACATTTTTTTACACTTCAAAATTTTTTATGTCAATTTTTTTTTACATAAAAAAAAAAAATAAAAGTATAAAAAGGACAAAAAAACATAAATGTAAAAAATATATAATATATCTCGAAAACCTAAAAAAAATTGGAAAAAAAAAAAAACAAAAAAAATTAAAAAAACTGTAAAATTAAATAACTAAAAAA